>APFE030747165.1:0-26110 GCA_000404065.3 Pinus taeda
CCATCCTCTCCTCATAACAAGAAAGACATTTTGACATCATTACAATACTTAAAACCAACTCAAGTCTCATACTAAAAGCATCTCCCTATAATTCAATGATTTGCAGCCCCTGATCACTTAGATGAGTGGTATTTTTATAGGTGAATGAAGTAAGTTATGCCATAAACGGTGATAATGAATGCCCTCCCAAACTTAGGATTTGGTTCCATGGAGTAAGGGATAAAGGGATTAGTGTTCCTTAACTCCCTCCCTCATCCAATTTCAAGCCCAGAGGAGTGGATAGCCTTGGAAAACTTCTAAAGGCATCCTATGGATAGGAATATTCCAAACCCCAATGAATATTTCACTCAAATTCACCTACCGCAGGCCAAAGAGAGCTCAAGTGCCCTGCAATGCACGTTCGAAACGTACTAGGTTGCACTGCAGTGCACCCTGATAAAGGCCTGCCTGCGCTAATCCTCTTAGAGGTAGTTTTTGGATGATTTCAATCATCGAATCTCCTAGGAATGAGGCATTCTAATGGTTGACTTCATTTAGAGCATGTAACAACTGAATTAGGGTTTCATGGGCCCTAATAGTACTGATCTATAAGTCGGGGTTGATGTGCCCAAATGGATCTGTAACACTTATACTAGGAAGCAATCAAGTATATATTTCTTCTTTCCTTGTAGTGAAATTATGATAATGGTATGTTCTTTCTTGAAATAAAGAACAATATGATTACACTGATGAAATCATTAATTAGCAAGGGTATATTGCAATTTTATCTCCATCACAAGATAGGTAAGTATAGCCAACATATCTACCTTAGTGCGAAACTCCATGAAATCCATATATTTTTTATACAAACTCATTTCATTGCAAATTTTGCAACTATATCAACTTTAGACTCTATTAAATCTACAAGACCGGTTGATGCAGCATTAAAGTCTTCCATACATTACCTTATCCATAGAAAATTGATCCCTGTGAGAAAAACAATGCTTTATATTTCCTTTCCATTTTGTTTGACAATCAATAAATCTCTTGAAATTGCCACCTTCTAGTTGAGCTAACCAAGCATGAATTTTGTTTATTCTCGATTGGTCCATACCCACAACACTCTGTTAGGGCTCGAATCTACCTTAGGCTGAAGGAAAGCAGGATTCAAGGTAACATCATACCAAGCTCAGCCTTGTAGCTAGCCGTACGAGGACAGGAGAGGGCTCTCTCTGGGCCTATCTTGGCAGAAGATATCCAATAGGGCCTAAGGTGACCCAAATGCAAAAATGATAATGATTTTAGGCTAGTAAACATATATGAAAAAGATAATTTAATAAATGACTGAGTTTCTGGGTTGTATGGGGCAAGGACGACATGAGCAGAGATTTAACCAAAGGCACAGGATATTTCATAAGGCGAGATAGGCATGAGGTTTTAGTAATCGAATTGAATTTAAATGAGGTGAAAAGACTGTTTAAGAAAGTTGAAAAGGGAATTAATGTATCAATCCTTTCCAAGTAGAAGAAAACACATAAAATCTGAACACTTCCTCAAGGCGGAGCAATGACTGAATTCTACCTTTCTCACTTAAAAGTATTCAGCTGGAAATGGTCATGAATGAACTGCAAAAAATCACATGATACATATGAAATAGAGAGAAAAAACACATGCCAAAACTCATACCACAAGAATCTTATAAATCAGAGCTGCACCATTTAATTATTTCTCTGTCAAAACTGTACAGTGATAGTGCTTGATTTTTTCCTCCCACACTTTTCCTCAGAACTCTCCCACCCTTTACAAATGATTTTTCAATACAATAAATAACGTCAGAAGTGGGAAAGAAAATCACTGAAGATAGGGAGTCATTTAATCATCATTAGTGAACTGAAGCTGAAGAGCCAACTGTTTTCCAGCGTTGCATTTTCCACCCAAACGACCGATGGAGAGGTTTGGGGACTCAAAACTTGCCCAAATTTCTTGGCTGAGCACCATCAGTCATGATTTTTCATGCCAAATCCAAAAATATATTTTTTTTGCAATTTATAGCTCCCTATCATAAGTGCGCGCCACGTGCGCAGCGCATAGAGAAGTGGCGCAACGCACTAGGCTTGAGGCGCGGCGCATAGAGCCTGTGCATAGCAGTTTTTGTAGGAGACGTTTGGAGGCCTTCCCGTTGTCCAAAGTGGGCATAAAATAGCTCCTTGGAAAGGTCCTTGAGTCTGCTTTCTAGCCCAAGTAGAATTTGTCAATTTGGAGTTCATTTACCCTATCAAAAATCAAATCTCCCAAGATTGGTCGAGATGTGCCAAATGAGGCTGCCTCAAGGCAGAGTGCGGTTGCAGTCAACTTTTGAAGGTGTTTCTCAACTCCAAATGGAGCTCATGATATCTCATTGGAAATCTATTTGTGTTTAGTTATAATTTTACGCATCAAAAAAGTCATTTGGCTAACCAAGCTAGGAGAAAACATGATTTTCCCAAGGTCACTTTAGAGGTGCATCAATTCTCCCGAGGCAATTATATTTTTGACATTTCTATAAAACCATGAAACCTGTGTAAAAAATGAAGGATATTTTCTTCCTTGGCCTATTGTGGACAAAAACCTCTCTCAAGTTTCCAAAATTCATCTTATCTTGCTCAAAAACATCATTTGAGTGAATTATTGAGCCTTCCTCTCGCCTGCAAGTATTATTGAAGAACTTTGAGAACAACAATTTGCAAACCTTAGACCTAATAACCAAGTTGAATATTTTCTTTATCAAGCGATAAAAACAAGACTGTAAATGATTTCAAGATAGTCTTAATGAATTTTAATAAACAGAGCTGAGCCAGCAGGATATGGCATAAGGGATAAATGAGTGACTAGGTCCTTCCGTCAGAATATGGCATGCTCCTAAATGGAATGTAGGTGATCGAGCAGAATGGGACACCTAAAAATGAAATGAAAAAGGAGTTTTGATCTCTGAGGAGGACTAACAAGACTGACTCTAACATTTGCTCCAATGGGGGATGGTAGCTCCTTGGAGGTGCCAAGAACTGCAGATCTTTGGGAGAGCAGACAGTCCCTTCATCCATTGGGATATGGATTCCATTATTCCAAAAAACCGACATGACTCAATTTATTGACTGAAACTTGACTGAAATTGACTCAATGCAAACTGAAATGACTAGAAAACTTGACTCTAACAAACTAACTCAAAATACCAAGACCTGAACTTAAAACTTAAAGCTTGGTGGTAGTACATGACCACCTGTGTTTCTTACAAGAAAATATACCATCAAACTATATCAAAATTCCAATGTAACTAATCAAGCAGATGCCTTGCCGACTGATTCTCTTAATCAGATCTCCTGGTCAACAACAGATATTGGTAACTGGGCATCCAAAAACACGGTTGACCATGATCTCCTTCATCACTGAATACTACAATAATCACATTCACTACTGACTGCAACAAATTTGCCATTGGATCATGAAAAACATGAAGATTTACCTCTTGTTGAGGAAACAAGACGTCTTTTTCTTTTGATTCTAATCTTCCTTCATAACGTACTTCAGAAAAAGTATGGTCTTGGTCCTCAAAAATTTCTGAACAAGTGGATGAGCAGATTTCCTCTTTAAAGAACATTTCAAAACATGAAACATAGGAAGAAGAAAGGGAATCCCAAATGGTCTGGTTTGCTTAAGTCTGAATATATTGTAGGTCATCTTCATATAATATGACAGCCAGATTGTCTTTGCATCCATCAATCATGAGAAAGGAAACTTCAAATGATTCTTGAAACCCAACACTAACATTTATATCATCTACCACAGATTCATCCAGAGAAACCCTTTTACTTACTTGAACAAAATTCTCATCTTGTTGTTCATGAACAGACTGGATTACCTCTTTATGAAGGCTTCATTCTAATGACATGAGAATGTTTGTATTCATAACTCTGTCTTCTTTATTCCAGATGATTTCAGCAACAGGGTTCTCCTTCATGAGATTTGGCACACTGTATTCTTGGTCGTTAAAATCTGACTATGTATCTGAAATAACTGTCTTAACATTATCACATTCTGGAATTAGAACTGGACTTCCTTGCATGCTTTCTTCTTCTATGGACAGATCTGAAATGACACTTTTTTTTAATCACTTTCCGCCATATGGACATCTTCAACCTGCTGATCTATAAAGCTGTTTACAGGACAATCATTATTTTCGGCAGAGCAAAAAGTTCCACCATCACCTTCTTGACCATGTGCACACTGCAGATTTGTGTTCACTTAAGTTGTAACATGACCGTGCAAGAGTTGATCTATCTCATCTTCAAACCAAGGAGATAATACTTTTTGTTGTCTTCTACTCAAACAATGATTTTCTTCATTAAATTCAAGTGAAGGTGTATACAAATTTTCCTTATATAGCTGATCCATTTCATGTAATTTCTGCTGACTGTCAAGATGCAAAACTCCTTCATCTTCCACAGTACTAAGATCTTGATTCTGCTGCAAATTTTCATAATCGTCTTTATGCTGCTGAAGTGGTTTTTCATACAATGCTTCCATGATTTCTTTGTCTATTAAGTCATCACGCCCATAGAAATTCTCAAGATCTTCAATAAAACTATGAACATGGCTACAACAGTCCTGAACTAAAGCCAAGGATGGATACAATTCTTTATACCTTTCAAAGAATATTGTATGAAAATCTTTTAAACAATAAATAGAAGCAGGTAGCAAACTTTCATACCATGATTGGGCTTTGTCTTCCAGAGTAGCCATAAACATTTTCATCAAACAGTCTTCAAGAAAATTGATTTTTAGTTTATGCACATGAATATGAAATTTCACTAGATGATGAGTAGTGTCATTACCTTCCACTTTTCTGAACATAGGCAAACTCTGAAGCCAATCCACGTTGGGCATTTTATTCGGAAAACCTGGGATGTCATCTCGGCTCATGGGAGCGTATCTTCTTGCAACCCGCTCCATTTGGAAAATCTCACAACTACTGATCTCTTTGTAGTGGAGTCACCATGAAGGACTAATTGTTGGATTTTTCAGTGAATGGAGTCGCCAGGTGAATGATTTCAGCCTTCTTATGTCTGATTGTTGTTCACCATCAACAATTAACTCTGAACTTAAGATATGTACTGGGGCAAAACAATCTTCAAGCAAAGCATTTTCTTCCCCAGTGGAGTCGCCACTATGTTAGGGCTCAAATCTGCCTTAGGCTGAAGGAAAGCAGGATTCGAGGTTACACCAAACAAAGCTTAGCCTCGTAGCTATACCTACGAGGACAGGGGAGGGCTCTCTCCAGGTCTATCTTCGCAGAAGATATCCAATAGGGCCTAAGGTGACCCAAATGCAAAACTGATAATGATTTTAGGCTAGTAATTAGATATTAAAATGATAATTTAATAAATGACTGAGTTTCTGGGTTGTATGGGGCAAGGACGGCATGAGCAGAGATTTAATCAAAGGCATAGGATATTTCATAAGGCGAGATAGGCATGAGGTTTTAGCAATCGAATTGAATTTAAATTAGGTGAAAAGACTATTTAAGAAAGTTGAAAAGGGCATTAATATATGAATCCTTTCCAAGCAAAAGAAAACACATAATATCTGAACACTTCCTCAAGGCAGAGTAATGACTGAATTCTACCTTTCTCACTTAAAAATATTTAGCTGGAAATGATCATGAATGAACTGCAAAACATCACATGATACATATGAAACAGAGAGAAAAAACACATGCCACTACTCATACCACAAGAATCTTATAAATCAAAGTTGCACCATTTAATTATTTCTCTGTTAAAACTGTACAGTGATAATGCTGGGTTTTTTCCTCCCACACTTTTCCTCAAAACTCTCCCACCCTTTACAAATGCTTTTTCAATACAATAAATAACCTCAGAAGTGGGCAAGAAAATTTCTGAAGATAGGGATTCATTTAATCATCATTAGTGAACTGAAGCTGAAGAGCCAACCATTTTCCAGCATTGCATTTTCCACCCAAACGACCGGTGGAGAGGTTTGGGGACTCAAAACTTGCCCAAATTTCTTTTCCAAGCACCATCAGTCATGATTTTTCTTGCCAAATCCAAAAATATATTTTTTTTGAAATTTAGAGATCCCTAGCATAAGCACGCACCACGTGCATGGCGCATAGAGAAGTGGCGCGGCGCAATAGGCTTGAGGCGCGGCGCATAGAGCCTGTGCATAGCGGTTTTTTCAGCAGACTTTTGGAGGCCTTTAATGTGTCCAAATTAGGGGCTAGATAGCTTGTTGGAAAGTTATTTGAGTCTACTTTCCAACCCAACTGGAATTTTTCAATTTGGAGTTAATTTTCTCTATCAAATATCAAATCTCCCAAGACTGGTCAAAATGTGCCAAATGAGGCTGCCTCAAGGTAGAGTGTTGTTGCAGTCAAATTTTGAAGGTGTTCCTCAACTCAAAATTGAGCTCATGATAGCTCATTGGAAATATCTTTGTGTCTAGTTATCATTTTACTCATCAAGCAAGTCATTTGGCTAACTAAGCTAGGATAAAACTTGATTTTCCCAATGTCACTTTAGAGTTGCATCAATTCTCTCGAGGCAATTGTATTTTTGACATTTCTCTAAAACCATGACACCTGTGTAAAAATTGAAGAAGGTTTTTCTTCCTTGGCCTATTTTGGACAAAAAAATCTCTTCGTTTTCCAAAATGAATCTTCTCTTTCTCAGAAACATCGTTTGAGTGAATTATTGAGCCTTCCTCTAGCCTGCAAGTATTATTGAAGCACTTTAAGAACAACAGTTTGCAAACCTTAGACCTAATAACCAAGTTGACTCTTTGCTTTATTAAGCGATAAAAAAAAGACTATAAATGATTTCAAGACAGCCTTAATGAACTTTAATAAACAGAGCTGAGCCAACAGGATATGGCATAAGGGATAAATGAGTGACCAGGTCCTTCCGTTAGAATATGGCATGCTCCTAAATGGAATGCAGGTGATCGAGCAGAATGGGACACCTAAAAATGAAATGCAAAAAGAGTTTTGATCTCTGAGGAGGACTGACAAGACCGACTCTAACACACTCAATGAACTTCACAACTTTAAAAGACATGTTTCAGCATTTCATTTGTTTAAAATGTAAGAAAACCATTGGTTAACCCTATTTTAATATTTTATGAATTTCGTTGACAAACAAGGACTGACTGATTACAAACTAGCCTAAAACTTGTGACTTGAAAGATGTTCCAACTTAAATATGGTTTGACACTATTTTATCCATCTGTCATTCTTATCTTGAATTGTCTAAATATTGGTAATCCTTTCGGCTATCTGGGAGGTAATTCATATCCCTTAATGTAGTTTATTGGTTTCATAGAAAATAAGTGCTTTTCATATACTATCACCAATCCTTCTTATTAGGTATTCTCACCTCTAATTGTATATTAAAGATACCATATTTTAGAATAATAACTTACTAAACTCTAATATTGTAGTGTTTCCATAGATATAAACCATGTGGACTAAATTTCAACCTATGTTTTCAACTAATAACCCTTCTTCCTATTCCATAGCCTCGTTGAGTCTTAATCCCTTCCTAGAGAAATTTTTTGATAGAATTAGGAAGATATCCTAACTATCATTTAAGTGAGGGAAAGGTCCAAATATGGCTCCCAACCAACTCCCAAAACATTTCTTTTCCCTTCAAATTTCCAGGACAAATTCCTTGGAACAATATGTTGAGCATACCAATTTCTTGCAAATATTGGCAATTCTGGCAATATAAAGGATCTAGCTTATCTAAAATCTAAAAGGCCATAATGATATTGACTGCATGTGCATATGTCTCTAAATGGTGTACAAATTTGTGAATCAATATAAGTTTGAATTAATACTGAGGAGTTGTATAAACACTGGTTCATTTCTTACAAACTATGGGATATACACCAATTTGATGCCATAGTTTAGCGGTGATATTAATAGGTAATCGTGAATATTTCCTAGAAGAAATTATTAAGGATCTATATAGTGAACAATTTTATGGTAATAATAAATCAGCTAAATTTTGTGATAGAAATTGTTGCATTATGAACGCATCAATTAGCCACATCATTTGAGTTTTCTGGTGATTTCCCTGGGTGCCCAGATCTCTATAAGCCTCCAAAATGGCTCTGCATATTGGTACAACATCCTCTTCAGCTACCCAACCATCATGTGGAACTGCTTCTTCACAATGTTTTGGGCTAAAGAATCCACCAACGAGCAGATTGAAACCAAATCTTTGACTTTTCATTGTAGGAATGTAGGTGAGGCCATTGATGAGAGGATGCTCAAACAAGTAATGTGTACCCACAACATAGACATTCCATTTATGTGGCATGCCAAAAAAAATGACCTCTTCAATCTAGAATCTAGAGACCCCGAAGAAGAGTTTTGAAAACAAGGATCCTATTTCCCAAATAAGAAATATACCTACGACCTCTTGAATTTAGAATCTAGAGACTCACAAACAAGAGTTTCAAGAAAAGAGATTCCCTATGTAACATTGTCTTGAACTCAAAAAAATATACCTATTTCTCTGGAAAATGTATGTTTATTTCCCAAAACAAAATGAAAAGAAGTTGACCATTACACGATTGAATTCAACATCCAAAATGAATGGTACCAACATAATCTACTTTAGCACTCATAGGTTGGTTGTGGATGGATTTCCCTTACCATTGTTGACAATATAGTCAGTTAGAACCTTTGTTATGGCCTTCTGTCAATGATTTCATTAGCATCAATCCTTGCCAAATAATTTCCCACAGTGTTTCTAATGTTGTCCATTCCAATTTGCAAGCTTGACAGTCCAACCTCCTTCAGCCTTTTCAATATGGCAGGTACGTCATCCAGCATAACTCCATGAATCTACCAATTATGCCGACTCATTATATCTACGCATCCCTCTACTCCATATTTTTCAATCAAGCTTTCCAAAAATTGAGTTTGGATACTGGTAGTCACTCCATTCAGAATCTTAAGTGTGATCATGAATCTCCCACCTTCAAAAACTGACAAAGAACCAAAAATCGTTCGGCTCATTGTGATCAAATAACAAAAAAAAAGAAAACTTCAATTGAACGCATAGCCTAGAGGAATTGAATTAGGGCACCTACATTGATTCTTTTTCAGTGAAAGAGATACAACCACTTCAAGCGTATATCGATATCATCCTTACTAACCTTCTCACTCTCAATTTCAGCCAGGGTATACTTTGTAGTTCTTCAATCGCATTCTCCATGAATAATTTCATGGGCTCCCTTTCTAACTTAATCTGCACACAGTAATCATCTCCATGAATGAATACACTCCAATTATTTCAATAGACACTTCAACCATATATCCATGGTTTAAGTGCGAGACATTTTCCATAATTTCTAAACTCAATTACATTAAGTGGAACTTTGAATTTGAAGTTCCTCAACACAATAATTACCTTAACCAGTTGAGGTTTGAATTTGAAAGACATTTTGATGTAAGTTGGCTACTTTCTAAAATCCATAAAAAATTAGGTGCTTATGATCCATAAAAAATTATCTCCTTTGGAAAATCCATAAAAAAATAGGTGCTTATGATCCATAAAAAATTAGCTGCTTCGGAAAATCCTATTTCAAAAAATAAAATGTGAGAGAAATAACATGTTGCCCCAAACTCTTGCCTTTATATCCTATGTTATCACAACAATTAAAATGACAAAACAAATGGTGTATAGCATAAAACATGATAGTTTTCCAGAATCTTGAATTACGTCATGGAAATGCTCCATGGCAATTGTTAAAAGGGAAAATAAAAGAGTCTAGCGTCCAAGCAAATGGTACCTGGATGGATCTATAGATTGATGCCAAATTTATCATTTATTATTAAAAAAGGGTTGGGTTTGATCCAGGGATTTTGAAATAGATTTGTGAGTATTTAAGGAATCATTTGTATTCAAAGTCATTAATTCTAACAAAGGGATCCAGCGACCACAAAAGGAATCTAAGACAAAACTTTCCTTTGAAAGGAAAAATATTATAGACATGTACTTTGTTAATAACAATGTTGAGTAATTATTGACATTTGGAAATCAATTAACACCCTTGTTGAATCTAATGATCCATACCTTATACGGCAGTATGTTCCTTTTATGACCAAATCAAATTTCCAAAACCTGATTTTTGTATGAATATCTTTGCACTATGCCTCTTGTGGCCCATCTTTATCATTTTAAACATAATTCAAGGGCGAGGATTCAGATCGAAGAGATCATATATGTGATTCTCACTACATATCGATGATTGGTTAATGGTTCTTGGTTCTCGGACAGTTTATTTGATCTAGCAAATCTATGATTGATTCTTTCTAGTACAACCACCCTTTTGCTCCAACTCTTTGGCCATGTCATTACTATCATTAGAATTTAGGTCATCAAATTGGTTGCGAATCTAAGATGCAACACTAGACTTGGACACCAATTGAAATCTCAACATTTTTCTATTTGTAGCCTCACATGTCAAAGCATACTTGGTTTTAGATCTTTGTTTGGTTATGAACACGTTTCATTGCATTAAGTATGCTCATTGCTTATGATTTTGTTCCGGGTGACAAGTGCATTTGAAGGTGAGGTAGAGGTGGCCTAAGTAGAGTAACATCAAAATAATTGTGTTTAATTTATGTTTATTGCAGATTCCAGAAATATCCTAAAATTTGATTGTCAAGAGATCAAGTAATTGATCCCTCTCTCTTATTCTTCAGATTTAAGGATATTCTCATAATCTATAATAAGCATAAGGATGCCCAAAATTTACATGTAATTCAACCATAAATTAATTATTAATTTATGAAATTCTTGTACAAAGTTTAGATTAATGAAATTGGTATATTTTATTCTTAGTTTTATGAGTTCAATGTCTTTGCGTTAATGTGCCAACATATGGTGTTAATTGCATAATACATATTATCCATTCAACTTGCCTATTGTAGGCAAAACTGGGTCAAATTGCATCCAAATGGAAGTGCAACATTAAATTACAGTGTTTTATGGAATAGTGAAAAGGAAATATGTTCGAGGTCAAGTTTGGGGGAAATTTTCTTTGTGTAGTGAGCTATTCATCTAAGTTGATGATGTAAATTCTACCTAGTTCATCATTTATATGGAACCAATGGTTAAGCCTCTGTCCAACACACCACTCATTTAAAATTGAGTTCAATGTTGATGGATATTGACTTAATTCATCAAAACAAAAGTAGAAATTAGTATTCAATGAGTATATACAATTGTAATTGAGGATGAAGTCTGTATGGGTATTTGTGTTGATTGGAATTGATGGTAAAATAAGCTTAGTAGGTTATAGACACAAAACCATGGTTGTAGCATGTGTGCATCAAATCTTCATAGACTAATATTGTAGATCTATAAAAATGGTTTCAGAGACAAATGATTGTTGGTTTGAAGGTTATATTGTAGGCCAAACACCAAATCTCTCCATCACACAGACAAGTTGGCTTTCAATTCTTGTGGTCATGGGCTTCAAATTTTATTTTTCATTGAATGAGATATAAAACCCTCTTTCCATAGGTTATAAAGAATACAAAACCTATCAAATTTGGAATTTTCCCTCTATCCTTTATCTAGAAATAATGAATCAATGATTGATCATTACAATGTAGATGGGTATGAGAAGTAGAGTGCAATCAATTACCTTAAGACCATTCTAGTGTAGTTTTGGAACCTGAACTCAATCTTCATAGAAGACAAAATATGGCATGACTTCTAGAATTTATTGAAACTATTACTAATGTGTAATGGTTTTCATTGAATGAACTCATCGGAGCATTTTTAAGGCTCCACAATTTTGCACTGAAATAAATTTGATCGCACTCTCTAAACCAAATTCTCAACGATTGGATCTATATCTCTATTCATTACTTCATTGTGTAATCATATGGGTTGGGGTGCATTCAAATCTCATGGATATGTCTAGATATCACTGATATACTTACTTCCTAATCTGAATGAGCTCAATATACATGCAAATAAACGTGATGTTAATTGGCCTAGCACCAAACATTTGCATAATGTTTGAATTTCTTTATTGCTTGGTTGTAATTGGGAAAGTATATAATGCATTCAAGAAATTGCACTGCCACAAATGTTTGAACTCTAGCTTACAACATTTAATATAGCCATTCAATCTGTCTAGTAAGATAATTACGCCCTCATGGTTTGAAGTCATTTTTATTTTCATGGCTCAAAAGTAACTCTGGGTTTATTAGGCATCCATGTTCTGTTTGGCACTTGGGAGGGTACCTACTACTGATAATCTTTTATCCACGTGGTTTATTCATTGTGCCTAATGGGTGGTTTTGTAATCACTTATTAATCCCTAAATGTCCACTTGGCTTTGAATATTCACCAATCAATAATGGGTTGACTTTTGAATTAATTTGGTGTTTTACCAGAAATTAAAATATATTTTTTAATTTATACATTATAAAAAGATTAATTTACTTTTTGAAATTATTTTGATTTTATTGCTCGAAATGGCTTGAATACTATTTTGTAATCACTGAAATCTTAATAAAGGTGCAAATTGTAGTTACCACACTTTCCATGGATCGTTTGAATCATATTGATTTATATACTTATTATGAAGTTTGATTTTATTAAGTGTGGGGGTGTTTTAATTGATGTTGTGAGAACCCTATACAAAAAATTATTGAATTAACTGGGAATTGCCTGCGCAATTTGGGTCATTTTAATCAATCATAGAGATGGTTTGATAATAAAATTGATCACAAAAAGACCTTTTCTATGTCAGGAACTCTTTCACAACATCCTACGCCTCATGCTCCGCCTACGTCATTGCATACGAAGAACGGTGCCACCATTAAATTAAATCAAATAGATGTCATTTAATCAGGTAAAAGAGAATATGGCAGATGTTAAAGGCAAACGAAATGGGTAGATGCAACTAGAAATTGAAATGATTAAAAAAGAATGCCTATCAGCATAAATATTGCAAAACAAAAAGGAATAACTTAAGAAGTGTTTTATTTTTTTCTCATATTAATTTGTGAAAGAGCGCTAATATAAACATGATCATGATCATTGCAATATTTAGTTGGATTTCCATATGTAACAATGTGGTTTTCTGATCCTACATTCAAACTATTAATATTTGAACATACAAATATAAAATTTAATACAAGAATCAGAGAAAACATTAGGATCCCTAGTATCTAAGTGAGGAAGGATCGCTAGCTAATCTGTCCATCCACTCACTATGAGGTGACAATCCTACTTAGTATAAGTGGATAGAAAAAAATTGGGATCCCTAGTATAAGTTGATACGACAGAGTAGTTAGTTATAATCATAGTAAATCATGAAATGACTTTACTTTAAAAAAATATGGTTGTGCAGAATTCTTATGGTTTGGGTAATAAGAGTGTGGACAATTAAGCTATGTGGCGTTGAGGGTTATAGGAGATAGTCTCACTGAGTTTCACAGTTTCATATTTTTGGGATATCAAAACACCTTGTTAGACGACAGTGAGAGGGATTATTTTCAAAACTGTTACATTGAGGTGTTGTCGACTTAGTATGTGGCAATGGAAAATCCCTCTATGAGGTAATGGAAACTTTCTCTTTCGATTTTTTTTTTTTTTTTTTTTCTATTTCAAAATCACTGGGCACTCATTAATAATAATATAAAAAAAAAATTGTTGGTGGCAGAAATGCCAGCTACATCCCATTCCTAAACTTCATGCTGCATTTATGGTTCATAAGAGTATGTATGCATCAGAAGGCTCAGGTTTAATCTTTTTAAATTGTGGGCAAAGGAAACATTCATCTAGGCAGGCCATGGGGAACTTTCCGTTCGGAGTTAGGAGGCCAAGATAATCAATGTATGTTTATCAAATTATTTCAACGAAGTTGTATGTCGTGTACTAGACACAACCTTTGATGGTACTACTCTCCACTTTTGCATGTTCTCCTCCAATTTGAAATGTTTTTCTTTATGCTGACTTCGAGAGTGTTTATAACAATTACATCGTTGGGATTTAATTTCTAGTAAATTGATCATGAATTGGTTAATGTTGATTTGTTTTTCATATTATATTTAAATTGTTCATTAAAAATGAAGCCTATTGAATACATCAATCTTATAATGGTATACCATATTGGATATGTTGAAACAACCATTCTTTTTTTTTTCTGATTTTTAAAATCGTTTCTTTTGTAATTTTGACATTACTATATTGCCAGGTCCATGAGGTGAGGTGTAAAATATGATGTATTTATGAAAAACCATTGAAATCAATCTATAAAACCCAAGGGATAAAATCATTAGTTAGAAAATACAAACAACTCTAGTTTCAAAAATATGCATTTGTTAATGACATTTTAAGAATAGTGGTAGAGACAAAGTAGATGAAATCAATATTTGGTAAATTTTATGCCTCAAAAGAGAGACATAAGCTGCAGAACCACCTTTGTGTAACCATGAAAAGACATGACTTAATTAAACACTCACTTCACTTCATTAATTACTCCCAACATGAAAATTTGAAACAAAAATCTTGAAACAAAAATTTTGTTTACCTTTTCAATGGAGTGGTAGAATTCTGGAAATCAGTACTTGAAAGGTACAACTTGAGAATAGAAAGCTATCTAATCTAGATTTATAGACACAACAAACCATGGAAGAAAATTATGGTATTGAGGAGTCTTCTAATCAAATAAGCTCTAACTGTTAGACCATTGCCCAAATTTTAGTTATCTGCAATGACAATAGTGACTCTAGCTTTATTTGTAGGAATAGTGACTTTGGCCATTGTCTTATTCATTTCCTATGAATGATTTTGATTTTCAAACTTCAAATAGTTTATTTTAAACTAATTAAAGTTTTGATGACAAACCTATAGTTTTCAAAGATCTTTTCTAAATCTATTTTCTTGAGAAAAATTTTTTTACTTTAGGTACTGTAGATTGCTACTGTGTGACATATGCTATGATATAATTGCCTAGATAAACAGACAAAAGTGTTTTAAAACATAGTCTTTTTTAAATCTAAAGAAGCAAAATTTCCAAATACAAAGTTTATTAATTAAGAACTTCTTTTAGACTTATTAGCTAAGTTATGATTATATTTCGGTAAAGGATTTTGTGTACATTCATATTGTGTTGTCTCTTTGGTTTTTGTAAGGTAACAATGGTTAATAAGGAATGTGTTCTTGAGCAGCAAGAACACATCTTATTCTACTATCAACAGGAAACTGAATGGTTTTTAGGCATGGCAAAAAAACACAGATGTTAGTGGGATAAACAAAGTTTGTGTCGGATGAATTTAATACTAGGATGATTTTTATTCCTTGTCAGATAAAGAATGTCACAAGTCAAATTAAAATAAACAGAAGCAACTCAAGAATGAAGGTGAAGCTATTGCTTTTTGTTAAAGTCATTTTTTATTATTTGTTGGTTGTTGTCATGTTTTGAGTGTGGACTTGTGAAAGTCCAAATTGCATGTTGGTTTACGTGAAGGGGATATATATATATATTATATATGTAATTATTTTTTTTTTTATTTTTTAATCATATGTCATTCATCATTTTGAGAGATCTGCGTTACATTTGCACACAAGTTTAGATATCATTTAGATATCTAAAAACCAAACAACAACAACATTGATATTTTGCTTTCACTCAACCTATAACACATTCCATCTGTCTTCATGAATTCTCTTCTTCCATATGCTATCCACTTATGACATTTCCTTTGCAATATTTGGTGCATTTGTTATTTATAGTTCATTTATAGGTTATAAATGTCTTCATATATTTACTTCTAATTGAGTATTCATCTGAACATATTGATTCTCTTATACATGACTATTTTTCCCTCCACCCACCTTTCATAAATTCTATAACCATTAGGTAGGGACCTGCAACTTCAATGTTGCTTTGCTTGTTTAGTAAAATATTGTTGAGAGTTTAACTTATTGAAAGTTGTAAAATTTACAATTTATGAAGTTTCAAGGTATAATTTTTAAAAGTCTAGTTCTTTAAAGGGTGTTATCTCAATGGAAGAGCACCTGCTTTATAAGCAAGAGGTTGGTGGTTCAATTCCATCATGCCCTGACATCCATATTGAATGGCGATGACCAATTTTTGGTGACGGAGGCTCTTTTGACCATCACCAATGAGCTTTGGTGACATTTTTCAACCTTCACCAAAATATGAAATGATGACAGTCAACGAATGTCACCATATATATGGATCGATAGTGATGACCCTCAAAGGTCCGTAGCCATACCTCAATGTTGTTGATATGAAATGGTGACGGTCAATGTCCGTCATTATAGTGATGGATCTTGAATGTCATAACAACACCAATACTTCTAGAAATGCATCTTTCGGTAACGGTCAACGAACATCACCATAAATATGCACCAATAGTGATGGTCATGAAAGATCCATCACAATAAATCGTTGTTGTTCGTATGAAATGTTGACGGTGACTATTCGTCATTATAATGAATATTAGTGATGGACCTTGAATGTCACCATAACACCTATGCTTTTGTCGATGCCACCTTTGGTGATGTTCATTTTTTGGTGACCGAGGCTATAGTTCATCACCATTGCTCATATGAAATGGTGATGGTTGCTATCTATCACTATAAATCATTATTGGTGACAAACTTTTAATGTCACTACAACACTTATACTTTTGGTGATGCCACCATTGGTGATGTTCATTTTTCGGTGATGGACGCTGAGGTCTATCACCCTTTCTCATTTGAAATGGTGACGGTCGCTATCCGTCATTATAAATCATTATTGGTGATGGACTTTGAATGTCACCACAACACCTTTACTTTTGGCGATGGCACCTTTGGTGATATTCAATTTTTGGTGACGAAGTCTCTTTTGACCGTCACCAATTAGCTTATGGTGACATTTTTTTCCCCTCACCAATGTCCTTTTTTCTTGTAGTGATTTTCGAATGAATCCATCTGAGTAAGTTTTACGACCCTTAGGAAGGAGAATCTCAGTCTTGTCATGGTGACACGTCTTTTGTCATTGAATTTTTATGAGTCTGATAGAAGAATAACTTGGTACCTTTTTCATATTTAGAGAGTTTTGAAAAGAGACAAAAAATAAAACACCATCATGTCCCTTTTCGTAATTTTTCTCTCAAACCCAAAAAGGTAGAAAAAAATATTCAAAAGAACCTCTTGCCCATGTCAACCAAGGTGTACCTTTTTCGTAAATAGTCAATGTCAACCCAAAAAAGGGTTAAACATATACTAAGACAATGTCAATTCATTTAATTTAATGAATTCAAAAAGACAAGTACTTTGCTATCTTTTCATGTTTCAAGAGTCAGAAAGCAGCTTAAATATGACTCCAAGGGGGTTCTTTTTTCGTTTGTTTTTAACGAGCTTGAAAAAGGGATAAAACAAAAACTCATTGAATCCATAAAAAAATGATTACTGTAGCCACTGAAAGAAATTCTAACTGCACAAATACAACCACACATCATTGATATTGAGAAAAATAATAAAATATTGGAAAAAATGTGTTTAAAAACTTATAAATATGCCAAAAGTAAAAACATTTTTACCATTTCACTTGGAGTAAATTGGAGACTAATTTTACCCTATTCTCCTTGATTATTCAGGCAAGTAGTGTGGGAGATCCAGGGAATCATTTCATGAACTGTCAGCTGCACATAAGAGCTCTTCCATTTTCCTTGCTTTTAATTCTACTTTCATGCCATTTCATATGATTTTTGTTGGTAAAAAGGTAGGATTTCAAGTTTTAAAATCAAGGGCGATCAGTGGGAGTCTTCTCATTGGATTCACATTGATCACCCCTAATCCCAAAAGGTTCCCACATAGCCAGTGTGGAAACAATTAAAAAAAACACGCTAGCTGTAGGGTAGAAAAAAGAAAGAGAAAGCCCCTCCCTTGACCATTTTTTTTTTAATTTTTTGATCCATGGATAGGCATTTAATCAATGTAAATGGTTTTTTGCGAGAGATTTTGACAACATGTTCATTGAATGGAAGGAAAGGGGTATGAGGAAGAATATCACCGAGCTGCCCAAAACATCGAATGTGTCAATGCTTTGAGATACTGTGGGTTACTAAAATTGTTCTGAACCCCAGGACTCAGAGCTCAAAATGACTTGATACACTATCTGCTCATTCTATGGGATGTTGATCGATAGATCTTCATCATTGGAGACCAAGAATTGGAGTTGGAAGTAGCTGATATCTACTTCATTCCTGGATTTTCAGACGAGGGGAAAGAGTTCAAATATTTGGATTTCTTGGTGGAGCTGAGAGCACCAATACCTTAATCGGAATGCATTGCCTAGGAATAGAGACAAGTGTGAGAGGGAAGGTGAAGATAGAAACCATCAACAATATTCTCTCGAGGACAATCCTAGACACCATGGCCCATATAGCTAGGGTGCAGGATTTACATGAAATCTCGAAATCGCAATTCTAGTATGGAGTGGATTTCCTTACTCCAAAAATGTTCAAAGGGTGCAAAGGATTGTTGGCTAACATGAAGAGGAAACTGACCAAAGGGAAGTTGAGAAACTTGAAGAAGTTTGGCTTTGGTTTGATTTTGGTCACTTTCTTTTTGGAGCATGTGCCCCTATTTCAGTATCGGTGGGTAGAGGTGCAGGATCCAACTCCACATGATCTAAGGCTACTCAGATGGAGTGATATCATGCCTAATGGGGGAGGGGTCCAATGGATACATTTTCCTTTGTCGTTATTTGGATGGTTCTGCCAAAAACTGATCATTGAGGATGACTATGCGTATGCAGGCACAAACTTCATAGGAGATGTACCAACGTGTGAACAGTGTACTGGTGCAGGTAAAACTTGTTTTTGGATTTTTTTTCAAGTTTTATGAGTTTTTTTTTTTGTTAAAGTGTATCTGAGAGTTTACTTGTGATAAATGTGTAGACGTAGGGCCGAAAAGGCCTCCTAGCATGTCGCCAATAGCATGACGAGTAGCACCTTAGATAGAAGATGATCCATGCACAGAAGGAGCAGAGCCTATGGTAGAAATGGAATGAAATTTGGAAATGATCACTCGATGGATTCTAGAATATGCAACCATAGATAACGTACCACTGCGATAGTAGAGGCATATAGTAGGAGTGTCTACGAGACTGCATTGACTGTTAAGCCAAGTGATCAGAGTAGTCTCATGCTATCACAAGCATCATGTGGGCGAATAACATTTTCTGGTCATGTTTTTTGTACTATTGTAGGATTTCAAAGTTATGTGTCCCATAAGACTTATTTTTTGAGATTTTGATGAACAAACTTTGATAGACGTGATATACACACACACACACACACACACACACACATATATGTATATATGTGTATCATGTTTTTATATTCTACTTATGTGTCCATGTATCATGATGATGTGATCAGTTTTATAAGTTACACAAATGTCTATCAAGAACATAATTTTCTAATGCATCTATTTGTGTATTCAAATTTCATGGAATGTGCTGATATGTGATATAGTCAAAATTTCTTTGCAATAATCGAACACGTAGGTACATACGGAAAATTTGTGGATTTCTTACTGAGTAATGATTATTCAAATGTAACACAACATGTTGTGAATCTAAATTAACAACTAAATTTCTAATGCCAAGAGAAACTTCTTCAAATAATAGTTGAATAACTGCATTATACACAGTAATATTGTTAGTTGTTTGTCCTACGAAAATACCTTGTAAATTGATCAACTCGCCATCAAGGGAAATTCCATGTGCTACGATAAGCACCATTAGCAAAACCAACATAATGGCTTGACGACATCTGCAAACCGAGTGGAACACAAGGTAAGAAGAGGAAACATGTCTGCAAAGCAAACAATCACACCAAAAAATCAAAACTGCACACTAATGAATCCACACACTAATGTACAAAAGTAATTACATGGAATACTTCTTCAGATAAATCCCATTGCGGGGATGTGATAACGTATTAACTTTGTAGTCAACCAGTTCATAGGAACCTTTTTGTAAGACACATTTAATGATGTATGTCTATTGCCACATAGATTTGAGCTTCCCAGCTCCCATCTTGTCATTGGCTTGGTCATATAGTGAGAGTAGGTCACCTTTAGGAAAAACTCATGGAGAAACAGGTTGATCAAAATGATATTTAACTTGTTTCTTTTGTGCTTCGATCACATCATAGCAATATGTCAGGTCTCATCAAGCCTCTCGAGGTAAAGTAATCGCTCCTCTTTAAGTAATGTATCGGGGAGTAGTTAGATAGCTAGCTTTAATGAAGTAATTTCACACTCGATTGGGAGTGTCACCTCTAAACCATAAACCAGATGGAATGGAGTGAAACCACTGTTTGTCTTAACCGAACTCTGGTAAGCCAAAAGAACCAAGAATAGCATGAGATGCCAATCATTCTTATGCTTCCCAATGGTTCATTGAAGCATAGTAATCAAGACTTTGTTAATTGCTTTAACTTGACCATTGCCTTGTGGGTCGTAAGGAGTTGAGCTATCATGGCAAAGACCCAACTAAGTAGTCAGCTCTACCATCATGTACTAATGAAAATGAGATGCGTGCTTAGCAATAATGACTTTAGGGATGCCAAAACGGAATATGACATGGTTAAAGACAAACTAAGTAGGAGTAATACAGTCAACATTATATGTGGGCATTGCCTCAGCCCATTTATTAAAATAGCCAATGATGACAATGATATAAACCTGCCCCCAGCCAAGTGAGGGTTACATGTCATGTAGTCTATGCCCCATTTAGCAAATGGATCAATGGTAATGACTGGGTGTAAGGGTTTTGGAAGGGCACATTTTTTATGGATATAAATCTGACATCCATGGCACTTTTGAACTACCAGAATACAATCTTTGAAGACAAAAAGCCAAAAATAATCGATGAAAATGAACTTTTGAGTAGAGGCATAGCCTCACATGTGACCACCACATTCCCTGGAGTAGAAACCAGTGAAGACTCATTCAACCTCTTCAAGTGTTAGACATTTGCAAAAAACAAAATCAGAACTTACTCGATACAACGTATCATCAATAATCTGATAAGGTTGACTGATGCCAGATGCAGTGTCAATCAGATTGAGAGAAATCAAATCAGAAAGTCTGGGTCTAAATATAAAAAAATAATATCTACGTATCACGGGTCGAGAGTGCTGCTGAGAAACAAAGTTTCATCAAGAATATTCTCAGTAAAATTAGTGGAGGTGTTTGCGGAAGGAAGGGCACATATAAATTTGACAAAAACAAGTGACTTCTTCGATTTCGAGGCATTGAACTCCAAATCAAACTCTTGTAGGATAAAAATCCATTTAGAGTATTTCCCCGAAGCAACTGACGAGTCAAAATATAATTCATGGGGTTACATTCAGAAATCACTGTGGTCTTCAGTAGAAGAATGTAGTGATGAAATTGTTGAACAACATGAACTATTTCTAAGGAAAGTTTCTTGACATGATAATATCAAGTTTCAGTGTCAATAAGATTTCAACTCAAATAATAAACCACATGTGAATTTCAATCGTCATCATCTTAGACCAGCACCATAGAAATGGTACTGTCAATCGCAACCAAGTGTAGGAAATAATCATGGTAATAGTCAGGGGGATGCAATAAAGGAGCACTAATGAGTGTTTTCTTTAGAGCATCGAGTTTTTTTTGGGTAATTTGACCCCAAATGAATGGCATCCCCTTCTTAAGCAAGAGATTAAATCACTTGGCAAGCTTAGCATAATTAGGGATAATGCGACATCGAAAATTAACCTTTCCTTGTAAACTCATCAATTGGTGCAACGATGAAGGATGAGGAAAATTTACAATAGCATCAAATTTTAGAGGATCTATTTGGATGCCTTCTTTGGACACAACAAAACCCGAGAGCCAATGAAATTCTACACAGAATACACATTTATGTGTGTTGAGACGAATATTATAGTGTTGACAATGTAGAAAAATTGCTCGAAGGTGGTTCGGATGGTCACGACGCTTAGCAGAATGAGTTGGTAAGTCGTTTAGATAAGGTTGAAAAATGTGTTTAATATCATGAAAGGAATATGACATTTCTCTCTAAAAGGTAGCACCAATGTTTTTTAGATTGAAAGGGATCCTTTTATAAGCAATAGTCCCCCATAGACAGATGAAAACCAACTTGTGTTGATCAACAGGTAATATGTTAATCTAGTTGTAACTAGAAAAACCATCCATAAAATAGAATATCTCACTCCCAGTGCAATCATCAATGATTTTATCCATTAAGGGAGTGGGATAATTATCTTTAGTGCATGCATGATCGATTTCATGGTAATCAACACAAACTCAGATTCTCCCCTACTTTTTAGTAATAGGTACAATATTCGAGAACCAATCTATCAACAGGATAGGGTAAATAAATCCAACTTTTAGATGTTTTTAAACTTCTCCCCTAATAGCAACAACCTTCCTTAGATCCATAGGATGGAGCCATTGGCAAACAGGCTTCACATCAAGATACATGGGTATTTCATGCACCACAATAGCTAGATCAATACCAAGAATTTCCTTATAAGACCAAGCAATGACATCGTGAAATTCTTTGAAAAGTTTAGTGTAAACCCTGATCTCATCAGGGGAACAAAAAACCCCAATGTGAATGTTCTTAACAATTCTTGGTTTAATGGAAATTTCAATTGGCATGGTGGCAGTAATATTTCCCATATTACCTTCAGATAAAACTTCGTGCACAAAAACAAGTGTTTGAAGTGGATGCATCAGGTTATGAGAAACAAAAGCTTCGAGACACGAAAGAATCTCATTTGGACTTGGAAGAAATGAGGAACGATGATGGGCATCATTCCAAGGAGTTTCATTAAGGGACATAACCTCAACAATACTCTCGTTGATAGGGAATATCTCATTCAAGGGATTCAGAGAATCCCAAGAACCAAGCCAAGGAGATTGTTAATAGGTGTCCACGTGCATACTGAGAAAAACATGTCGTTATGAACTGGTCACTGAAGTTGACACAATTTCATGATAAGATTGTTCTAATGGACTTAGGGGCATAGTGTCACCAAATGAATCAACCTGATCCAAAGAAGGAATGATCCATGGTTCGGTGGAGATAGAGATCATGTTGACCGAGGTGACATGTGAAGGCGGGAGAGAAAAAGTTCCCATTAAGGACGAATCTTTTAAAACACCTACGCCTACACTCTCATATGGAATATTGGTATTTCCCACATATGGTATGTTTCCATTTGAAGCACTGAAAGAGAAAAATGACAATTGATCGATGGTGAAAAATTTTCCTCCATGAGGAAAACAGAGCACTCAGAACAAAGAGGAAACCACACAAAACATGGCATGGGTCCAACTTCATGCAAGTAGAAGGTTGTCATTCAGATTCACATTTGCAACTTCTAATTCTAACTCAATAGTCTTCCCTTCCAAAGTGATGGGAAAACTTGTGAGAATACCATAAGGACAGGAGCCTCTACCATCAAACGCCTCCAAGGTGTTCGGGGACTCGTTGAGAGATGGAGAGCCAATATATTTCCAACATTAAACAGACATGATGCAAGTGGAAGCACCTTCATTAATGACAGTCTGATGGTTCATCTTTCCTTTGATAATGACTTAAATCAAAAAAGAAATTTTGATGAGGAAGATGAGGAACATGGTTTTCAAGATTGAAAGTAATTAAGTTCAACTCAATAGGATCGATGCCTCCTATAGCACACAATAATGATTTCGACTGCATTAGATAGTTTGGAGAACTTCCAAATCAGACATTGCCAAAGGTGCTTGAGCTAAATTTTTGATGATACTGTAATGTTGAGCAGATATAGTGTTGAGATTATAGAATGTATTCCATGGCACACTTTTGGGAGGCGGTTGGATGACAGATTCATTATTAGGTCACTTGATATGGAGAGGACTAGAACTGGATGGATCAGAAGTAGAAGGTATATCAGTGGCTTCCTTTTCCACTATCTATTTTTGAGGGGTTTGATAATATTTTGATCGAGTGGCTATAGTTATAGGTAATGAACCCATCATCATGTAATCTTGAGAACCAGATGAGGTAGAGGATTATGCTTGATCTATCAATGAAGTCCACAAAGATGGAAATGGCTCTTTTAAGAGAGTTAGAGTCTGTTTCAATAAACGACTAACTTATGCATGTCAAGGACAATCATTTGTGTAATTATCTGCCTCACAAATGAGGCAAATATATTTTGGCTTTCGTTTATAGGCATCATCCACATGTGGCTTACGAGGATATTGTTTTGGGGTATTGGATTTGATTTTACCTTTACCCTCATTCTAACATTTCGAGGCTTTATTTGTCATGGTAGACTGGATGACATTGACCTTGAAGGTTTTTGTTGGGCGCGGGATCCCCCAAGGCAATTTTTGGGGGCTAAAGCCCATGTTTTGACTACGTCTGATGTAAAGACTTCGTGAAGTGTGGGTGATGAGTGCAATGTTGTATTTGAATCACAACATTGTCCACCCTTACTTTTGTAATGTTATGTTGTCTTGATATTTCATGGAGAGTTCTACCCATGGTTTGCGGAAAATGGGATCATATAAATAAAGCAAGGCTCTAAGATATAGAAGGAGCTAAGTAGGTCAAAGAATCTAAGAGAATATGAAGCATTGAGTCTTGGTGGAAGTGAAAAGTCATGCTTTGGGTCATAGAGTAGGAGAAGGCTCTGCAGCTGAGTGTGCAGAGGCCTAGTAGTCTGTAGTTGAGTGCACTGACCCCTGTCGCTGAGTGCGCAGCATGATTCAAGTTTGTAACCATTGGAGAAATTAATAAAGAGAAGTTTCTTATCATTCTATGTGTCTTTTCCCTATTTTATGCATTAAGGTATATTGGGTATGAATTGCAAGTTTACTGTTTATTTTTTGCGCGAAACTTATATGAATATGTTGAATAAGTGAATATAAGATAAGTGTCTATTTATGTGACGTTAACTAACAATTATAAGAAGATATGTAAGATTTGTAGTGTAACTTACGGAAAGAGCGCAGATCGCTACCTTAGCAGTGCAAAATCACTTCATCCCCTAATTAGGGTTGCACGAAGGAAAGTATAAGAGCGTGAAGGCCTTGCAGGTCAAGAAAGTGTGTGAAGTGAATTGTGTGAAGGTATTCACAGTTAGACTAAACCAATCACTCAGACATCTCAGGGGTGCATAAACTTGGTTCCAGCATCTCCCCATACTGCTTTGGGTGAGACCTTAGTTCGTGCTCCATGGGCTATTGTCAAAAGGGTCAGTAGTATAGGGATTTGTTTGGCTAATTAACTCCAAACCTAGTTCTGGCCACGTCAAGCCAACAAATGGTTCCATTGTCGAGACTGGAATCTGCATAGAGATGTCTGATGTCACATCGTTGGAATCCAACTAAGAAGGAGATTGAAGGGTTGCTGGATAGGAAAGTTCACGAATTGGCACAGGAGAATAGGAATTTGCAACTATCAAAGGAAGAGTGGTTAGACTGCTACATGTACATAGCGATCCACGAAATTATCTTCTCATCTTTTCCTACTGAGTTGTACGAGAAGATAGCTAAGGAAGGTGGAAGCTTGATGGACCTATTGTTTGGACCCCAAAGTTGGTGCACAGAAGCATCGGAGGATAAGATTGCATGCGTTGTTGATCACTGGCTCAATCTAGTTATAGGAGGATTCATTACTGAGTTCACGGTAGATACCTCGGTCAGCTATAGCAAGGAAAAGTGATACCTTCTCAAGGGAGCATGAGGTAAGTATGTAAAGTCTCTGAACAGTTGGATTAAAATTCTACTGTGCAAAAAGAGGATTATATAGCTACATTGATGTTCGGGGCTACACGAAGTGGGATAATTTACATAAACGAAGGAAGTGTGGGACTAGAGACTAGCCCCTTGATTTCACCTCTACGAAGGGATGAGGAAGAGATGGCGAAGGTATCTCCACGAAGTGCAATCCATTTGATAAGGTAGAGGATTCTGTGCATACCACCTCCACCCACACCACTACCAGTTTCATTGACATCACC
>APFE030747169.1:0-17968 GCA_000404065.3 Pinus taeda
AATAAAAGGATTTTGATAAATTGTGTGAAAATGGACAAACGAAGCTCAATCACCAATAATCGATGTTTTCTATGCAGAAGGACGCGGAAACAGGGGATCATCAAGCAGAAACAGGAAGCAAAAGGAAAGCAAATGCTGTCCCCTCGCTAGGAAACCGGATGCGGACGCGATCAAGTAAAATTAGAGCCGAATGATCCAGGGAAAAGAACGTGGACGCCAAGACGGAGAACGTAAGAAAGGAATGAGAAGAACTGAACGATTAGCGAATCCCTCGGGATCTCTGATCCTGAGGGATCGCTGCTTTAGCTTATCTTTTGTATCTAGATATCTCCGTCATTTCTGTTATATAAAGATACCACGCCATTGAGCGGGGGGGATCAACTATTTGTAATTACACGGTTTGGAACAACTCTGAGCATTAAGTTTTGCTGAGACTTGATCTTGTGTATCTTTGTTAATGCAATCAATATAAAGAACTTTGTGTTCACTTTGCCTCTGCATCTGAAGTAACTTTAAGCGGTGTACCATTGGTAGCCAAGGGCCTAGCTCCGACAGTCACTCGCTGTTGTATCATACGGTGATTAGTGTGGTTTGATTATTTCCTTTGTTCCAGCAATCTGATATATCTTTTACATGATAGACTATGCTCTTCTGTTAAATTCTGAATCTGAATAAGTTTCTTCATTCATGTCTCTGTATTATCTAAAGTGAATTTCTCTGACTTGCATCCCGGTATTGGTATGACTGGTATTATCGTTGGATTCATATAAAATACATGTTCACGAGATTTGAAGACAATATCACTCTGTTCAGAAATAGTCACGTCATACATTACTCTCAGATTGTTGTAATAGCTTAGAATGTGTGCATCTGTTTAAGATCGCTGTTCCATTGCGTTTGCTGTTCCAATTGAGTTAGCTGTTCCATATGATTGACGTTTCCTGTTTGCTGTTCCATTTATTTATGCTGTTTTGATTATTGCTGTTCCATTTACTTATGCTGTTCCATTTACCTATGTTGTTCCATTTAATTCCTGCTGTTCCATTTCATAATTGATGTTCCATTTACTTTCGCTTATTCGCTTTTGTTACTTTCGAGTGATAGCAGGCTTAAGACTGTTGTGAGCCAGCAAGACGCTGCCCGACTCCCAGATCCATAAGCCTCTGCTTTGGTTTTCTTCTTTATCAGTTTCTAAATGGAAGGGTTATTGGTTCCGTACCCTTGACTGATCAGATTGATTTGTGTGATTTTCTCCTTGAGTTGATTCAGTTATAGTTTAGTATCTGTTTCCTTTCAATTCATTAGAGCACTATACTACCGAGCATTACTTGGGCAAAACAGCCTCGGATTGAGTTACTCTTTGAAAGAACCAAACGATCCCGGATTGACTTAATAATGTGGAATAATTGGTGGTGTGAGAGACCCTAGTTATAGCCCTACAATATTGCCATCTGATGTTTTGGTAAAACATTAAAATTTGGCGCATTGATAGTGCCACATGGCACCACCAAAAGAGGCCAATGGCACCATCTAGGAGGCACCATGTGACACCATTCAGACGTCTTCATGTGGAATATGTTGGAAAGTGATGTGGACCAAACCACAAGCACCACATGACCCAATCATCGGGCATCATGTGACGTCCTAGAGTTTGCCAGGTAGGTCCACTAATTATAAATTTTTGGTGTAACAAATGGGTATGTTCGTGATTGGCCATTGGGCCAACTCGGTGTAATGGACATGCAAGGTCAGTATAGGCCATTGGGCCAAGTCAACGTAACAAACGGGAAGGTTGGGTCTAGCCATTGGGCAAACTTGGCATAACGAATGAGCATGGTCAGGACTTGAACCAATGAGCTTGGCAGAATGAACCAATGGAATGACTATTGTGCCAACTGTGGAGCTCATTAAATATGGTTGGTGGGGTTCTATTTAAAATTATTTATTATTAATAAAACAAATGGTGAGGGGAGGGCACAAGTTTAATCCCGATACCCCCCAACAAACAATACTATTTTATATAAGTGCCAACCATCATGCCTAACCATTTGGCATTGTATATTCCACACACTATAGTGCATATAAGCCCATTGTCATTCACCAAAGGGAGGAAGGTACAAGTTGTGGGCACCAACTAGAGGCGCACCCATGTATGAGGGTGTCATATGGGAGTTGAGGTGGTAACAGAAGGAGACCCATGCATAGGACGAGGTGGCCCAATATGGGCATGAATTCCAAGGCCAGGAATATTCCCTTGTGTTGTATGATTTCTACATGGCATGAGATTCGAGAAATGGAGTTAGAGGGGTCCTGAGGTGATGGTGACACAACCATATGATGTTTATAGTCATTCTTCATTATTTTTCAAGACAAGCCCACTAGTGCAGACAAAATATGGATATGAGGGCTCATGGCAGAAACCCACATTTGTCATTAATGCTTTGCACAAATTTCGAGATAGAGATGTACTTTTCATATGTTGGTCATACTTACAGTCAAAAGTTCATAATGACAAGATGAACTTGCTAGTGTTGTTTTTGTTGAGTTTTGGGAATTTTATTAAGTGTTTTGGCATAGAAACAAATGTAAGTCTCATTTATTGTTTATTTTCCCCTTTCGATATTTGTAAATGGGAGAACATGTATTTGCATATATGCTTGGATCTGAGTGACAAATTCAAAGAGGAATTTTTCCACTTGTTGTGGAGTTTAGCCCCTTAAATTGGAGAAAGGGAGAATAGTTTATGCCAATTATTGTGAGAGTTCAATGTTAATTTTCCAATATTCTAAGCTTAACACAAACACTTATTACAATTATTCAATTAGCAATGTATTCTTCCAACAACATTAAGCAATTATAGATAGAACAATAAACCAATTCACTATAGAAGTCAACCAAGAACAAGATAGAGACAATATTTTGTCAAAGACCAAGGAAAAACCCTACAAGGGGGGAAACATTTCAAAATTATTATTCTATTAGATTTTCATCAAATGTTTAGCAGAGAGATACAATGTTCCAATTCATCAAAAAAGAGTCAAAGGTCAATAACTTTAACTATCCAAACCAACCAATCAATATTCAATCAATGATGAGTCAACTAGTCAAATCTTGTCAACAAGTTAAATCTACAATTCTGGTCAAAGTCAATAGTAGCAGCAACAACCCTAACTAGTCAACGATCAATAGTCAACAACCCTCCAAAATATTTGGTTAACCTGCCAAAAGATGCGGCCTCCTTTATGCAGTCAAAATCAGTCAAAATAGTAAAAATTTTGCCCATACAAATTTGGTCAAAGTCAACCGTTGACCTGTGAAAACCCTATCTCTAGCTTTACGGTCAATGTTGATAAAACAACAAAAAAAATTGGTAAAACTGTCCCTGAACTCAACCTCCCAAAATATATCCAAATCCAGTCAAAACATGCCAAGTCAAAGCTAGTTAAAGGTACCAAACAAAAGTTAAATTTGGTCAACAAAATTTCCTCTCTCCTCCCCGCACATGTGAACTCAGACCCTAGAATTTTAGACTTGTATGAACCAATCATGTCAAGAGAGATATGTGTGATGATGCTCCAAAGTGATGTGACATGTGGACTATATGTGTCTCAAGGGTTTGAATTAGCTTGCCTAGGTCGACTTTTATTTTTGTGCACATGGGGGTTTCACCTTAAAAATAATATTTTTCCTTGACCAAATTAAATTATTCCAAGGGATAGTAGGGGTTTCTTTGGATTAGGAAGGCTTCCAAATGGAAGGAATTCATCCCTGGGTTGCCAAATTAACACTCCCTCTTCGTTGGGGAAAAAATTCTAACTACTGTTATCACCCCAAGAAACTCTCCTAGGTTGTAGCTCGGAGATGCTCGGAAACATTACAAATTCAACTTATTGTTGCAAATGGATGAATGGAAGGAATGATGCTTGTTCAAGCCGGATAACCACTTCTACCATGCTTAACTCTAGACATGCATGAACACCCTGTTGTGGTAAAAACACAACCCCCCCGCCCCCCCCATTTTTGAAGTGAACACATCAATAATGGGGACCCTTTGTATAAAATTTTGGCTAAACACCTTTTAGGATTTTTATTTAGTCGATTATCATACGATTTTGTTAAATTTTTATTTTCTTTGGATTCTTGTTTTGATTGCTTTGTCAGAATTGATTTTTTATAATCTTTCCATTGACGCTTTTTTCGCCTCATTTGGTCAACTGGTTTGAAAATGACACTCCTTTGAAACTATAATCATTTATGTAGCCTAGGTTAAAAATGCATAAAATGTACAATATTGCATTCTGTAAATAAATTAGTTCAATAATACATTCATTTTAAATATTAACCCATAGTGAATGTTTACTAAATTTTTCCATTTTTAGTTATGCAGCCAAATCATGAAACAACGAGATTTTAGAAATTTACTTCAATTTCCAAATTTATTACTAATCTCGAAAACCCAGAGTTTCGAAATAGTTGTAGTTTACTTTTCATTTTTATAAACTGAGTGTAGTTTATAAAATAAATCTCATTAAATAAAACAATATAAAAATAAAAATTATATAAAAAGATAAAATAATAATTAAAATTTTTACTATGGGATCGGAAGATCGGATCAGGACTTTTCAAATTGTAACAATATTGGAGGACCTTCAATCTTCCCAATTGTTGATCCCCTGATCATTAAAAGATCCAATGCATCGCATCGGGGGTTTTCACTTGATACATATCTTAAAACCCCGATATCCCCTCATATCCCCGATTGTCGATCCTTAAAAAGTCAAAGAGCATTTGGGTTTTACATAAACTTTCGTTTTTACTTAATGTTTCAAATTCACTCATACGTGAGTGAATGAATGAACATATGGTGAGGATGGTTATAATTTAAAATTAGTTTAAAGATTTAATATATTAAATTTTAAATTAAATAAATTAATTAATATATTAAATTTAATTATTAATTAAATTAAAAATTTAATTATTATTTGGATTATTTAAATTAATTAATTTATAAAAATAGTTATTTAGATTAAATAATTAGGTTTAGTTTATAATAACAAATAAATTAGAATTAATTATTAGGTAATTAGAGTCTAATTTAAAATTAGATTTTAATTAAAAATTTTGATTTTTAGTCCAGCAACAGAAATTCCAGAATTGTGCCAGAATTGACTCACTAACTTTGGAGGCCCATAGATTGAGTTTTACTTGGCCAAATGAGGCCCAGAATAGCTCATTGGAAAGATAAAATCAAGGAGAACATTTCTAGTGAGGTTTCACTAACAGATTTAGTCATTTATTGGGTCAAAAATCAGGTAGAAGAGCAAGCTCTGAATTTTGAAAACAAAATCAATTTTCTGAGTTTTATTTTTTTCATTTTCATTTGCCCAAGCCTCTTCTAAATTGCAGATTTGCTCATCAATAATATCCTTGGCCAATTAAACCATCTCAGGCATCAATAAAGAGTTTATATTTTATTTTCAATTATTTATTTAAATAGAATTTGATTGGATTTGTTTTAATGCTAGAAATGATATTTATATTTTATTGTTGTATTTTAATTTATTTTGATTTCTTCTTGCAGGAAAATAGTAGAAAAGATATGGAGAAAATGATCTCAATCAATAAGAAAGCTCCAACAATTAAAGATTGGAATTTTGAGCAAATAAAATTAGATTGGGCAGATTTCTCTTCAACAAACTTTCCTCTTAGGAATTCATTCACAAATAGTATAAATAATAGATTGCAGAATGTAATAAAGGGGCTGTTCTCCTCTGTAATTCTAGACTTCTAAAAGCACTACTGTAATAAGAATTTGGAGTTGTAGGAGAGAGAAGAGAAAATATTAGATCTGGAGATTATTGAAGATTTTTCCTTTGTATCTTGAATCATGTATGAGGGGTAGAGTTTGCACTATTGTGGCTCTAGTTTTGAAGGAAGAAGTTCAAGCAATGTAAAGGACTGTTGGAGACCAAGGTCAGAGAAATGGATGCAATAGATTGGTATTTTTAATACTACTGTTTCAAATATCAGTTTCATTTTTATGGTAATAAGAATGTCTCATTTTATTCATGTTTGTGCACTTTTGTCAATATGGGTAATTTGTTCCAATGTTGTTATTATGTATCTCTGTTCTTATGGATTAAATTCTCATTTCTGAGTAACTACTTGCTCAGAAATCTATCTTATAAAGTTGATTTATTAAATAGTAATGTATTATGAACTATTTCGGCATATTATTGTTTAATTATTGGATTTATTGATTTGATAATCAATATCATTTTTGTGAACTACTTCCTGGAATGTTGTTGATTTATTATTTCAGTTAAAAAGTCTCAATAGGATTTGTTTTGATATCCATAATATCAGTTAATTGAACTATTTCATTAACTTAATATTCATTATAAGCAAGACATATTTAAATCCCAATACTTTAATTATCTTTCTCTTAGTTGGGTTAGATCTATATCTACTTAATTAAGATAGGATTTAGCTTAGTTTATTTTGCTTGCATTATAGAATAAGCTTGCATTTAGAGTAATTTCTATACTATTTTAAGTCCTCTTCTCTAAGAGACAAAATTTTAGTTGTGGCTTGGCTGAACCCAAATCAGCTTAAGAATCATTCTCTTGCCTGATCAGCAAGAAGAAGTGATCTGATATCCCTATCTATTGGTAGTTAAAGATACATCATAAACCAATAGCGATAGGGAAAAGGTAACTAAACCTAGTTAAACTAGTCGGAGCCACTAATTCAAATGGAAAATGAGTTGCTTTAAGGTCCGGACCGGGTGGTTTTCCCTGATGTTGATGCAGCGATTTTCGAGGCATCAACACTTTTGGCGCTAGAAGGAGGGCCTGAGATTTTTGTCTATTGGAGTCTTTTCAATTTTAATATTTTATTTATTGTGATGGCTCCTCTTAAACTTCCAATTTGGAGTTGTATCCATGGACGTGCATCTTCCAATACTCCACCCGAAGTGGTAAGAATTTTGTCTCTGGCAAAGTTTAATGGTAAGAAAAATTCTTCTGCTTTTAATCATGTTCTTCAATTTATTCAAAATGTTTCAAATTATGATTTTCAAGGAATTGATGAACGCATTTTATGCAGAATTTTTACTCTCATATTTGCGGCAAAAGCCAGAAACTGGTATAGAACTCTTCCAGTTGCTTCAATTCACAGCTGGGATCAATTCGTTACAATTTTCATTTATAAATTTGATGGCTACGATTATAAAGAGGTATGTGATGAAATTGAATATTTTACGAAGATTTGAGAATGAGTCCGTTAAAGATTTTAATATTCGATTTCATTTGAATTGTTTAAGATTTAAAGTTGAAGATAAACCTACGGAAGAAGAATCACTAGATTGGTTTGAACATATTTGCTCTCTTCCTCCCATTCCTAATTCATATGAAATTAGTTTAAGCTTTGTTCCATCCCCTTCTAATATAAATGAGAATTCCAATATATATGTACAAATAAATTGTGATGAAGTGGTTTCACAAAGCTTGGAAAACATTTCTATTCAAATGCAAGAAGACAACAACAACAATTTTGAAGAAAGAGCCACCTTGAAATCTGAAAGCTACTTTGAAGTAAATTCGGAAAATCAAATCGCAAATCAACAAGCACAAGCAGCAATCAAAGTAAATAATAAAATGTAAACTGCTGTGCAAATTTCTAAATTTTTCTGTGATGAGCAAATGCTGAAATCAAAGCAACAAAGAAGCCTTCTTCAAGAAAGCATGAGTACCCAAAGCTATGATTTAGAATCTGAAATTTACAATCAGCATAATGTACGAGAGTTCTCAAATCGAGACATTTTTAATTGCATTATTTCAGATTCACATTTTTCCCTTTATCCTGATATTTTTATTAATGGTGATTTTTCCCCTCTTGGTATTAATGATGTTTCAAAAGATAAAGATGATGATCTAAATGAATCACTAATAAGTTTTTATCAAGATAGAGAAACAATTGTTGATAATTCTTTTATCATTAATGAACATGAAATTCTTGTTCCTCCTTGTTTTGATATATTGGATGAGATCAAAGGGAATTCTAGAGAATCTTGTGAGGTCATTTATGATAATTACTCTGACATTGAGGATATTGATTTCTATTTTTCTCAAGACAATCCTCATGATAAAATTAAGATAACATCTGAGAATAAGGAACATTTCAATTTAGAAATTATTCCAACCTATCCTCATTTTAGAGTAGCAAATTATCTTCATGATTTCACCATTCAAGAAAACATTCCAATTTATGATTGATATCATGATCAAGCTCTCATTCCTACTCATAGTCATAATTTGTTTTCTAATTCACAAGTTGGAATTCAAAATTACTCAAATCCCATAATTCTGGCCAATCCTTGTGAAAAAGAAATAATTTCAAAACGATCCCAATTGTGATGTAACATTAGTTGTAACAATAGTGATTTCATTTTATTTTTGTTTCCTCACTTCTTTTGTTTAAAATTAGATTTTATTTCTAATCTTATTTTTCAGATTTTTGACACTTTATGCTAGCATATTAAGCACTTTACTGTCAAACGTTTAATTGATGCATTGCCTTGTTGGAAAATTGAAGTTTTATATTATAATCAAAAGAAACAAAAGATATTTCAATTTCAATTTAAATTTCAATCAATGCTAATGTTTCATCAAAAGTTTCTATCTTTTCAAAGACAATATCGACAAGAAAATGTATTTTTACAATCTGACCAGCAATCCAATTTAATTAATAATTTTCCATTTCATTTGAAAGATTTCCATTCATTTTTCATTAATTCATATGAAAAATATTTGGAAAGTTTTCTTTCATGGAAGATTGTTAATGATTTAACATTTGTACATAATACTAACAATTTTTTCCAGGCCTTTGAATTTTAAACCTCATCTTCACACTATGGCCTATCATCTCCTCTTTTGAACATTTCCCAATCATTAATGGAAATCCATCCAGATTTCTATGATCCAATTGGTTTTCAATTGGAAAGGAAATTTCAAGAGAAAGAGATTTTCATTAAATTGCTAATGATAACTATACATTCTGATTTCATATTTAATTTTCTTAGTTTAATTAGATTTTCATTTTTATTACTAATATTTGAACTGTACATATATGCGGGAATAAAAATCAGAAAATGATTACATTGGAAATATGACTATACCTAGTCATCTTCATGCGTATGGTTAGAATATGAGTAAAATTAATTTAGTTTGTTTGTTTTATGTAGTTAATTTATTTTTAATAGTTCTGCAGATCAAAAATAAAAGAAGCAATCAACCCTTCTCATATCATATACATGTTCAGGGAAATATTTATCTCTCATCAGAAAATATCTAATTCTTCCTTCCCATTTTTAAATCAAAATCTATTGCAACGATATTTCTACTCTGCCTATTTCCAATGATGTATTAACAAAAATTAATTGAGTATGCACTTGGCACATATTCAAATCTGTGTTAATATTCGTCCAAAATTAGTGGCTTTATCCCATTCTGATCTTTAGTTTATTATTTGATGCTGCAATACGCATTATATTCATTTACTAAAGGCATTATTAAACAGTCACTATAATAATATAGATTTCTCTCAAGTTAATTCAAAATTAGCAGAGGTAATAAATTGTTGTTTCAATTCAAAAAGAGAAGACTATTTTCATATTTTTTTCTGGTAAATTTTATATTTCCTGAACATGAATAAGTGGATTCTATTTAGGCTGATTACTCACTCTGATTTAGAATAAATGATGAGATAATTTTGAACAAAGTCAGAATTTTGATAAATCCTAGGAAGGATTTAAAGCTTCATGAGGTAAAATCTGCAGACAATTTCTTTCCAGGTACGCATTTACAAGTTTATTCTCATCTAGTATTAGTTTCTCTTTTCCTTAGTTTATTTTTTATTTTTGTTCTGTTTTATTTACAGGTTTTCATTTGTTCTCAAAAAACTTGAAGTAAGAAGCAAACCCATTTCAAATTTGCAACAGGTTCAGGGAAATTTTATTTGTGATTCATTATAATTTAAGCATTTTTTTCAGCTTTGCTTTCATTCATTAGAAAACCCAAATGAAATTTAAAACATTATCGTAAGATTCATCTCTGAAATTTTTTGACTTGATTTTCATATTGCTAATAAAAGATCTCCGATAATCAACTTTACCGATATTGCGACAACCACATAATTCTGGACCCGATATGAAATTCAAATCAAATTCATAAACTATCGCGTCGGTTCAATCGCAATAATGGTAGGAGCATAACTTTAAAAGGACCGATGTCACGGATCTGATATGTTATTAAAATCCCATCATAAAGTTATCGGGTCCACTCTTTATCGCATATCGGCGTATCAAAAATTGTTATGTCATGTGCTTAAGATTGTCGATCGCACCGATTGTTGATCGCACCGATTTCCGATCGCCGATTAGCCACGTCAATTATCACATATCGGCATCGCAAGAATCATATTATGTTACATCGGGTACCAAAAGTGCGCCAATCGCCGATTAGCAATTGTCGATATCACAATCGCATTTTTATTTATGCTCACATCACATCGCCGAATCTGCGATGTGCGTTTTGCGATGTGGGAAGCACGATGTAAATATTCCTTGATCTCCGATATAATATTTCTTTAATAATGCGATCACTTCATTTCAGTGCACAGGTTCTCATCGCCTATTCTTATCGGCAACTTGCCATTGCAACCTCTGATGCGATAGTTTCCAATCCATGCCTTTGAGCCATTAATATTTAATCGATATATGGCATAGCAACAAAGGTGAAGTCTTGCAAATTAAAATTCAAGCATGGTGAAGAAACATGTGATGTGAATCATCCGATACGGCGATGTGTTATTTTAAAAGCGAGCTTGGGTAACTATGGTAAGAAATCAATTAATGACCAATTTGCAGCATATTTAAATCATTTTGATTTCTCATATATTACAGTTTTAAATATATAATTCCATAATTAAAAATGGAATTCAAGACCTCTCTATCTTCATATTTAAATTTTATTATCTTGGATTTGGTCTTGATTCTGTACAAGTTATAAAATCATGGAGTTTATATGAAACTTATAATATTTTGAGAACATTCATTACTGCAAATTCTCATTCTCAATTCAGATGCATTGGTTTTAATTTCAATTTCTTTGAATACTAAGCATTCCATTTTTACATTTTACTGCTTGCTTTAGTTTAAATAAAATAAATATTGATTTTGGGTTACAGGATTTTGGTTAGTTTGACTTCTTCATGTTTTTAATGTTAATTAAAATAAGAAGTCAGCCAGTTTGGAGAAATTGATAACTTTCAAGGTAAGATCACAAGAAATTATCCAATGGTAAGATTCATGTACCAACTTTCATTAAATTTTCATTTCATTTCTTTAGTTTCAGTTTTGTTTTTCTGATATATAAATCTATTTTGCAGCTCTTCATAAAAAGCTTTCAACCCTCTGCCGGATCATATTTTAAAAGTCCTATACTCTTCTCTTGGCTTTATTTCAAGAAGCAGCGATAATCTTCATTGAAACAGCTACACCAGGAAGTTTCTGAACCTTTAGTTTATTTCTTTAAGCATTCCTTTTATTAGAAAATGATTAAGATGATGCTTTGAAACAAGAAGATTGATATCAGAGAAAAAGTTTTCATTGTGACTGAATTTTATCGTCATTGCTATCCAAAAAGCCTAAAACACTTACAACCCTGCAAGGTATGATTTTTCTAAATCTCGACATAAGAAAGATTGATTACATGATTATTTTCTTTTTTTTCATATTGTTGAGACATTGGTATAAACATTCTTGTTTGAGTTTATCTTTCGAAACTTGGATTTTCCTTTCCACTGTTAAAATTTTTTCATTTTTATTTTTGTTTTCTGATTTCTATTTCACTTTGGCTTAAAAATTCTTTTTCCTTTAATTTTCAATTTTGATTTTGGTGAATTTGCCATGATTTATATGGAAGGCCTTCTTGTTACCTAACTATGGCCAGTATACATGGAGAAAAATTGTTAATAGTCACCTATTAGCTTTTTCTTAAATCTCTTAGTAAAGTTTGATTTTCTTATTATAAAGGTAGACATACTTAAGGAAGAGATTACCAATTAAGAGAAGTTGGCAAAGTATCATAAAATCTGGAGAAATTTCTTTTTCATCGAAATTGTAATCATTTTGAGATTTCAAAATTTTATTAAGATCTTTCAAAGTTTTATTATCAGTCAAGAAAAATTATTTATAACCAAGTAAAGACACTTTACAGCAAAGCACCTTTAACTCTGAAATTGTCATTCTTAACTCTTAAGGAGTCAATGAGTCTTCCTGTCCCAAAGAGTCTTATTTTTCTATAATGTAATCCAAAAATATATTTAAACTTAAAAGATAAGAGGTCTCATCATGAGCCAGCTTACCATGGTCATAGGGGAAAAATAGGCTGACATTACCAACACTGCTAAACAAACCAGGGTAATGGCTTATGATTGCCAACAATTATAAGACAAGAGGTCTCATCACGAGCCAGCTTGTTCAGTCCAATTATAACAAGTGAATGGCATTGTCAACTATCTCGCCACCGAACCAGGACAATGGCTTTTAAGATTTATAACAAAAAAAAAAAAAAATTAAAAAAAAAACATATATAGGATTTATCTCTAGGTCAATAATTTAAAAAAGATGGGATTCTGAATCATTGATATTAAAGGGTAACCCTGTCGAGACTATAGATGTTTGCTGACAGTAGTGGCTCTACTTGTGACAAATGAATATATCTTTAAGCTAAGCTGTAAAGTGATCTCTGCTTTATCTCTACAACTAATTAAGGACTGGGATATAGACTTTGACAATATTTTAGTTTATGAGGGAATTTTAAGAAAATTACAGTTAGATGATTCTTTGCTTTTATTAGATATGAACCTAGTCAAGCATTTCAAGCATATTATCTTTTCTTCAATTATTTCTTACTTTAAATTTTAGGAAAATTATTCATATCAAACAAATAACTGGTTCTTCTCCCGTGTGTCACAATTGTTGTGGTAAAAACACAACCCCCCCCCATTTTTGAAGTGAACACATCAATAATGGGGACCCTTTCTATAAAATTTTGGCTAAACACCTTTTAGGATTTTTATTTAGTCGATTATCATACGATTTTGTTAAATTTTTATTTTCTTTGGATTCTTGTTTTGATTGCTTTGTCAGAATTGATTTTTTATAATCTTTCCATTGACGCTTTTTTCGCCTCATTTGGTCAACTGGTTTGAAAATGACACTCGTTTGAAAGTATGATCATTTATGTAGCCTAGGTTAAAAATGCATAAAATGTACAATATTGCATTCTGTAAATAAATTAGTTCAATAATGCATTCATTTTAAATATTAACCCATAGTGAATTTTTACTAAATTTTTCCATTTTTAGTTATGCAGCCAAATCATGAAACAACGAGATTTTAGAAATTTACTTCAATTTCCAAATTTATTACTAATCTCGAAAACCCAGAGTTTCGAAATAGTTGTAGTTTATTTTTCATTTTTATTAAAATAAAATAAATCTAATTTAAAATAAAACAATATAAAATTAAAAAAAATTATTAAAAAAAAAAAAAAAAAAAAAAAAAAAAAAAATTATGATCGGTTCGAAGTTTTCCAAATTGTAACAATATTGGAGGACCTTTAATCTTCCCGATTACCAATCCCCCGATCATTAGAAGATTCAATGCATCGCATCGAGGGTTTTCACTTGATACATATCTTAAAACCCCGATATCCCCTCATATCCCCGATCGCCAATCCTTAAAAAGTCAAAGAGCATTTGGGTTTTACATAAACTTTCGTTTTTACTTAATGTTTCAAATTCACTCATACGTGAGTGAATGAACATAGGGTGAGGATGGTTATAATTTAAAATTAGTTTAAAGATTTAATATTTAAAAATTTTTAAATTAAATAAATAAATTAATATATAAAATTTAATTAATTTAATTAATTAAAATTTAATTATTATTTGTTTTTTTGTAACTAGAGGAATCGGCAATGGTGGTGGTATCATACTCGCGTTACATGGGGTCGAGTCCCATCGGCTACCTCTATAACCTCTAGGAGGGTCGCAACAGCCCACCTGCACATCCCCAGGGTAATCCTGGGGTTTGAACTCGTGACTTGCATACCTGCACAAACGACTTAGCAAATCGTTCACTTGCCAATAGACCATACCCCTGCGGGGAATTAAAATATAATTAATTATTTAGATTATTTAAATTAATTAATTTACAAAAATAGTTAGTTAGATTAAATAATTAGTTTAGTTTATAATTAACAAATAAATTAGAATTAATCATTAGGTAATTAGAGTCTAATTTAAGATTAGATTTTTAATTAAAAATTTTGATTTTTAGCGCAACAACAGAAATTCCACAATTGTGCCAGAATTGACTCACCAACTTTGGAGGCCCGTAGATTGAGTTTTACTTGGCCAAATGAGGCCTAGGACAACTCATTGGAAAGATAAAATCAAGGAGAACATTTCTGGGGAGGTTTCACTAACAGATTTAGTCATTTATTGGGTCAAAAATCAGGCAGAAGAGCAAAGTTTGAATTTTGAAAACAAAATCAATTTTTTGAGTTTTATTTTCTTCATTTTCATTTGCCCAAGCCTCTTCTAAGTTGCAGATTTGCTCATCAATAATATCCTTGGCCAATTAAACCATCCCAGACATCAATTCAGAGTTTATATTTTATTTTCAATTATTTATTTAAATAGAATTTGATTGGATTTGTTTTAATGCCAGAAACGATATTTATATTTTATTGTTACATTTTAATTTATTTTGATTTCTTCTTGCAGGAAAATAGTAGAAGAGATATGGAGAAAATGATCTCAATCAATGAGAAAGCTCCAGCAATTAAATATTCGAATTTTGAACAAATAAAATTAGATTGGGCTGATTTCTCTTCAACAAACTTTCCTCTCAAGAATTCCTTCACAAATAGTATAAATAATAGATTGCAGAATGTAATAAAGGCGTTGCTCTCCTTTGCAATTCCAGATTTCTAAAAGTACTACTGTAATAGGAATTTTGAGTTGTAGGAGAGAGAAGAGAAAATCTCAGATCTGGGGATTATTGAAGATTTTTCCTTTGTATCTTGAATCATGTATGAGGGGCAAAGTTTGGACTATTGTGGCTCTAGTTTTGAAGGCAGAACTTCAAGCAATGTAAAAGACTGTTGGAGACCAAGGTCAGAGAAATTGATGCAATAAATTGGTATTTTTAGTACTACTGTTTCAAATATCAGTTTCATTTTTATGGTAACAAGAATGTCTCATTTTATTCATGTTTGTGCACTCTTGTCAATATGGATAATTTGTTTCAATTTTGTTATTATGTATCTCTGTTCTTATGGATTAAACTCTGATTTCTGAGTAACTACTTGCTCAGAAATCTATCTTATAAAACTGATTTATTAAATAGTAATGTGTTATGAACTATTTCGGCATATTATTGTTTAATTATTGGATTTATTGATTTTATAATCAATATCATTTTTGTGAACTACTTCCTGGAATGTTGTTGGTTTATTATTTTAGTTAAAAAGTCTCAATAGGATTTGTTTTGATATCCATTATATCAGTTAATTGAACTATTTCATTAACTTGATATTCATTATAAGCAAGACATATTTAAATCTCAATACTTTAATTATCTTACTCTTAGTTGGGTTAGATCTATATTTGCCTAATTAATATATGATTTAGCTTAGTTTCTTTTGCTTGCATTATAGAATAAGCTTGCATTTAGAGTAATTTCTATACTATTTTAAGTCCTCTTCTCTAAGAGGCAAAATTTTAGTTGTGGCTTGGCTGAACACAAATCAGCTTAAGGATCATTCTCTTGCCTGATCAGCAAGAAGAAGTGATCTGATATCCCTGTCTATTGGTAGTTAACGATACATCATAAACCAATAGTGATAGGGAAAAGGTAACTAAACCTAGTTAAACCAGTTGGAGCCACTAATTCAAATGGAAAAGGAGCTGCTTTAAGGTCTGAACCGGGTGGTTTTCCCCGATGTTGATGCAGCGATTTTCGAGGCATCAACACACCCCAGACTACAAGGCTTTAGACCACCAATTACTCACAGTTTAAGGATTTGATGAATATGGAGAATATTGATCACACCAGCAGATGCACAAGACCATGTGATGGTCGGCTGCAACTAGTAAAGAAGTCTGTAAATCTACTTCCCTAATACACAGACAGGATGACAGCTCTCTAGCATTAAGTGAACAAAAAACTAAATAACTCATTCACTGATACATACAAGATTTTAGACCAGAGATAGGATGAAAGCTTCTCTAATGCTAAACATCAAGAGCTCAGAAATGAAAAATATCAGGCACAACTTAGAACAAAAGAAGAATGAAAAGTGAGCAATCAACATCAAAAGAAGCTTGTATTAGCTGAAAATGAAGATGAGACACTGCAAGTATCAAAGTAGCTATAGTCTCCAAAAGTTGAACCTTACATCAAAACAACAACCATCAACCCTGATTACATCTTGTTTCTGGGTATATATAGAGTTTGAATACAAAGGCACTCAACCATTCTAAGTATGGAGGGGTCATAATTGACCAAACCGCTTTAACTTCATAATGGAGTCTTTGGTGCGATTGCTTGCTATAGTGGGTGAATCTGATCTTTTCGGGTGCTCTGTTGTCCTTCTCGGGTAGGTGGAATGCCGTATAGAACGAAATTCCATAACTGTTAAATGCGGCTATCTGCTCAAGCTCTGTCTTTTTACCTCTCGATCATGTTGTCCATGGAATGTAGTTGTTGAGGAGAAAATGCACTGGGTACTGGTAACTGGTCACCTTCATCCTTTAGGTGCACGGAACGGTCAAGGGACGTGGACTACGTGGCGGATGGATGAGCTGGATGGGGGAGAAAGGTCGGCCGTCGGATCAGGAGGATAGACGGTGGAGATGGATTGGTGGGGATTATTGGAAGAAGCAGGAGCGGAATGAGCGTGGGCCGTTGGATCTTGGTGAGACTAATTGTACGGTGGAGGAGTGATCAGGCAAGTCGCTTTATCGGGCGTGACGGGAGTCGTCGGATCAAGTTTTCGGTAATTTTGGGCTTTTACGTATGGAAATGTGCGATTACAATCAAATCGCATCGGCGGAAGCCGAGGGGCGCAGCCTTTATGCACACATGGATGCGACTTACGATCAAATCACATCGCAATATCGCATCGGCAGAAGATGAGGGGCGCAACCTTTATACGCACATGGATGCGACTTGCGATAGCGATTAAACCCGGACCCGATAAAGGAATTAATCGCTTTTAGGACTGATGAAGGGAGAATGAGCGGTGCAAGGGAGAAAGGATAAAGTGACAATTATGAGCTTCCCTTTAAATGTAACCAAGCGGACGAAGCTCATTTCTAACCTTCCAAAACCGAAGCTATGTGGCGGTGCTAAGAACTACATCATAAGTTCGATCTCAAATGTCTCGTCATCATCATTAAGTCGTATCTCGTATTTTCTCATCCCTTCTCATTTGTTGAACATTCTCTAATCTAAAGAAGAAGAATCATGATATGGGAGCTTCATCTACCACCCTATATCCATGAACAATAGGCGAGATACTATTTACCATGAAAGGTAATGTTATGAAACCAGCTCAAAAAAAAGATAGAAAAGATAGATCAACGCCTTAGAATTCAGCCTCTTCGAGGGGGCAACCTCCTTTACATTACATAAATGAAAAATTCTTGGATGATTCAAATGACAAAAATTCCTTTCTATATATAGGAGTCTAAGGAGTCACAATATAAACCGGCCAACCTAACAATAATAATATAAAGCCACAAAAATAACAATAGAGGGATTCTATGGGGCACAGTAATAACAATATGGGGGCAATAGGGGCACAACAATATTAATAAGGGGTATAACTAC
>APFE030747172.1:994-47700 GCA_000404065.3 Pinus taeda
TTCTATTGTATCTGATCGAGACACCCGATTTGTGGGGAAGTTTTGGTCAAGTCTGTGGGAACTAATGGACACCAAGTTGAAGAAAAGCACAAATTTTCATCAACAAACAGATGGTCAGACAGAAGTAGTTAACAGGACGGTGATCCAGTTACTGAGGGGATATTGCAGCAAACACCCTAAGCTTTGGGATGAACACGTGTGTTATGTGCAGCATGCTTACAATAGAGCCAAACACTCTTCTACACAAAGATCTCCTTTTGAGACCTGTTTCAGTTTCATACCAAGCTCTCCTTTCGATTTTGTATTTGGTAAAGATACCATGGTTGATAGACACAGTGATGTGGATAAGGCAACTAGGTTTATTGAACAGATCTAGGAGATCCACCAGGTAGTACAGGAACAACTGGAAAAGAGCCAAGCAAAGTACAAGGCTAGGCATGATAAGCATCAAATGGAGCATAGTTTTCAAGTTGGAGACCAAGTATGGCTGTATATCAGCAAGGACAGGATGCAAGGTGAAGGTAAAAAGCTAAAACCTATCAGGTATGGACCCTTCAGGATACTTGAGAAGATTGGTGAAAATGATTTTTTCCTTGATCTACCAGCTTACATGCACATCTACTCAATCGTGAACGCAGATTGCTTGAGGTTGTTTGAACCTTCAATGATTGAGGACCCTAAAGAGCAGATTCAATTGCCTTCTGTTGATGACCTACTAATAATGAATTATGGGAAGACACAGTGTTGGACAGGAAGGTAAGGACGACGTGCAGTGGACAAGTGGAATACCTCGGGATTGGGCTTAAAGGTTCGAAGCTGAGCAGTGCGAAGTGGATTGAGATTGGGAAAGTGAGACAGCGGTTTCCTCACTTAGTCGATGCTTGAAGAAAATCAACTTTTGGTTGTCCAAAATCTTTTTCAGTGGGAAGGTCGTGATCCAAATTGGATCCATTAAAGACTGGCAAAGAACCATAACTGTATCAGGTCGGGACGAATCTTTAAAAATTCCAAAAACAGCGATCAAAAACACCCTGAACCAGTGGCAATGGAAGCCAGTGTGGAACGACGAGGATCTCGGTCAAAGCGCACTGACCGAGGCCCATGGAGACTGCGCAGGAGGTCAAAGTAGCCCATGGGAGCCTTGGATCAGGAAAAGGACGTGATGTTTTAAGCGCGATTCACGCTAGGCAGGTGAACAGGGCTGAAATGGAGGAGCCTTAAGCACTTGATTGCGTTGGGAGCTGGAGAACTGCGGGCGGAGAAACGAAAAGCGCTAAAAGGACAAAGGCAGGACCTGCACTCTGGAAACCAGTGGTATTGATCGAGGTGCCCTCAAATGGTAAACGGTTTTGGAGGAGAGTGGAGTGATCCCACTCAACGATCGACACGTGGCGGCGGAGGTGAGAGAAAACCATCGTTGATCGCGCGTTATCAGTTGAGCGAGTCAACCGCGCGAGACATTCATATGATGTTGGATCTGGAGGAGCCCAGATCAGACAGTTGAGATTGCGCCCGATGGAGGAAGCGAAATCGACAGGGAATTAAGCCGCGTTCTAAAGGGATTTGGCATCCGTTTGACCGCCACGGTGGAGGAAGAACGCATCCACATTGTAACCGAAGAAACAAACCAACGAGCAGGTTGGCACTGTTTAGATGAGGATACATGGCCACTCACTGAGCGTTCATCCTGACGCTGAACAGGGCTCCAAGCGCAGCTGTAGAAGGTAAATCGACAGAGGCGGAAGAGGAACCGAACAGGTATGGAAACGAATGGCTAAAAGCCATGAATAGAGATAGAATACACAGTAAAGTTGGAGTGAGGTCCAAGAGATGAAGGAAAAAGACCAGAATCTTGAGAGGAGGACGGAATACATAGAGAATAAGGCAGTAAAGCAAGAGAAAAGCAGGAAGAGACAGAGGGCCGAGCTGACATAGCGGCAACATTGTGCACCACCAAGCTTGAGAGATTTGAGCCACCCCATAGAGGGATTTGTCCAGGCTAAGAACCACGTTGGGCTCTTACCACTGTACACCAGAAGATCACAGAGCTGGTGGGAAGAAGAGACTGTGTACTCCAGTGGCTTGGGGAATCCAAGAACCACCCTGCCAAGCAAAACTTGCTTCAGGAGAACTCACATTAAGTCCCTGTATTGTAATTCTCTATTTAAAGACACAATAAAACAAGGCCACCACTGAAGGCTGGACCAGAGATGTAGCCCTGAAGAATAGAGTGAACTCCTTATTGAAATTTCTTGTGTCTTTGTGGTTGCCTGCTATATATCTCTGTTGTCTTTCCATTTAAAATGTCTGTGTATTGGCAATCTGATCGACCTGTTGCTTAAATAACACAGAACACACACACCAGCACATGAGTCTATAATACCTTTTGTTTAATAAAACTTCAATTGATGTCACTCATAGGGTGATTATCAGATCAAAAACATAAGGGAAAACTAGCAATTGGCAAAGAGAAGGAAAATCAAGCTAACCTCACTAGAGCAAGAAATAGAGGCTAACAGAGAATCATGGTTGGAAAGAGTCAATATCCACCTTGAGAAGTTGCTGGACAAGGCTAATAAGGAGAAGAAGATGTTGTGCCACATGGCTTACCACTTTTTGGCCCGGAACAAAATTTGTAAAACAAGGATAAGAAGCCTAAAAGCCAAGTTAAGGAGAACTTTGAGGAGCAAGAAAGAGAAAGATAAGCTCAAGATCTTGGCTGAAGCTTCATTGGCCCAGCATGACACTTAACATAGATCACTCATGCCAAATTTCAAGAAATTTGGTGAACTTTTTGGCATTTTTGAACTTTTCAGGGAAAAAACAGGTTTTTTTGGCAGGTGCGTAGTGCCACTAGCGTTATGCTTTTGATGGGGACCTCCATTTGAAGAAAACCTTGCATTTTTAGATTCCTCATGAAACGTTATGCATACTCAAAAATTTCTAGGAAATTTTGACAGGTTTTGGGTCTCCAAAAGGGCCAAAAAGACCCAAATAATGCCCTCTCTGCCACTTTTTGGCCACACAAGAAGCAATCTTAGGAGATTCCAATTTTGGAGGGGCAAATGGACTCCAAATCAAAAAATTCAAGTTTCTACAAAAATTAGATTCACTAGGATTTCCAACAAGCTATTCTGCACCTGATTTGGACCTCGGGAAGCCTTTGAAAAGAAGTTTGGAAAAAGCACTACGCAAAGAAAAAATGGCACTACGCACAGAATGAAAAAGTGCCAATTTTGCCTGTTTGTTCAGAATTTCGCCTAGTCTTCTACTAGTTTGACTTTTTCTTCTCTCATGGTCAAATTCATGATGTAAATTGATGTAGTATGATGTAAAAATTATGAAAAATGACTTAAGGAGGTAGATACATCAGTTTTAGGTGGTTTTGAACTGAATGAATCAATTTCCATAGTTTTAGAGGCAATTTGTTGCACTACCTATTTTTCAATTCCTAGTTTATATCTTGTTGAAACAGCTCCTCAACTCATGGATTCGACCCCTATTGGATAAAATTGGTGGTTTTATTCCTATATCTTGTACTTTCTTAGTCATTTGTGAAGGTTGGGCTCTTGTGGATGCATTGAGCTACTTTGTACATGACTTCTGCAGTTTGGCAAGGAAATGAACCAGGGTTTTGCAGCATTTTGTGGGATTCTTGTGGTAATGTGAATTAGCATTGTTTTCTCCTTTGTTATTCAATTTTATCTTATGTGTATATGTGTCATCATCTATCTTTTTCTGCATAACTAAATGAATCAAGATTAATGGGTGGAATCCATTGGTGTTTCAGTGCTCTGCCTTGGGGTTTATTTAGTTTTACATCTTTTCTATTGTCTGAAGATGACTCATGACATTTGCATGCCCTATCCAGATTGTCACCAGTCTTTAGACTCACCATTACACTCATTTCAAAGTGCTAAAACACTTGCCTATCTCGCCCCATAGAAACCTCTACAAAACTGTGTTGATTTCCCGGACCCAAAGCTGCCTTCCCCATCTGATCCAACAACCAATCATTAAATCAATCAATTTTTTCTGAGAAAGCATACCTAGCCTAAAATTAGTTTTTATATCAGTGATCTCAAGCCTTCCTTGATAAATTTGCATTGAGATTGACAAGGAGAGAGCCCTCTCCCAACCTGGTAGGGCTAGCTACCAGGTTAAGCGTGGTTTGATGTTACCCTAGACTTGCCTTTCTTAGCCTGAGGTATATTTAGGCCCTAACATAGTGGCGAATGTAGTGGGGAATGTAGTGTTATGTTCCTCAGCAAAATGTAATCAAGTTCAGATCTGATTGTTGATGGTGAACAACGATCAGACACAACAAGGCTGAAATCTTTAACCTGGCGACTCTAAAGTAGTCTCGAGATCAGATCCAAGGATTCCATTGGAGGATGAACCTTACCAACAAAAACATGAAAGGACAATATGGAAATATCAGGTATTCAAGTTGGAATTTCATCCAAGAGATTATGTTCTTTGTTATAAATTATTTCTTCTCTTTTCCCGAGAATGTCAAGAAGGCTTTGCAAAGTATATTGTATTTGAGAAAAGATCCAAGACCTGCATTTGATTCTTTCCCCATGAAGCTTGTGAATACCATAGATTTGCATGACTTTGATCTTGATCAATACCCTGCTTTTGAATCTTGTGATGACCATCTTCAAACTAATTAACCTAAAGAGACCAAGATTGATTCTACACCTTCTGTACATATTCCTATACCTTGTAAAATTCCATCTCGATACAAGCCTTTTATTTTACCTCCTATATCCCATGTTTTCCCTAAACATCATGACCTATATCTACCGATATTTGATGGTGAACGCAACAACATAATTGATGAGAGACATGTATTGAATTTTGAGTCTTTTCTTGATATTTTTGAATTTGATGAAGAAGATGTTAGTATTAAGCTTTTTGCTCTTTCTTTGTAAGGCAAAGTCAATAGTTGGTTCAAAACCCAGCCTGATGTGAGCATCTCAGATTTCTAGCAGTTCGTCAAAGTTTTCCTCAATAGGTGGGTGGTTAGACAAAACCATTTCTTGATTATAGAAAAATATAACCAGTTGAAAAGACAACCAGGGGAGACAGTACAACAATTTTCTGCCAGATTTAACCAAGTCTATTTTTCGATGCTAGTTAATATAAGACCTCCTCCTCGATCTGCCCTCTTGCACTACTTGGAAGCCTTTGATCTGGAAATGGAGTTTCAATTGAGAGAAAGAAACCTTGCAACACTTGAAGAGATGTAGAACAGTGCAGTAGATGTAGAGGCTAATTTGTTGATCATAAGGGGAAAGTTGAAGGAAGAAGAGGTGAAGAGCATAGATCTAGAGGAATCAACTTCTTTAGAGGTAAAGCTCGACATTTTGGTAAGTGCAGTGGAAGAGATGATGCAAAATATCACCACAAGGAATGATTATGATGTTCAAGATCATGGCTCGCTCATTGAAGAAGAACAGGTGGCTGATCCAAAACATTTTCTTTCTTATCCCAGTTGTCATAGACCTGATAATGATTATTTTATAGATCATCTTGGAGAAGAGAGATCTGTTGATATGACATGTATGCTTGATGATGTGTTTTATACTGATGATTTGCCTCTGTTTGATTAGTATGATGATGATTATGTTCTCCAAATAGAAGCTACTCTCGCAAACAAATCAGCAGCTATTTTTTGGGAGGAGGAAGTTCACTTTCTGCAGTTCGAATATAGTGATCAACCATTGCATATCAGCCATGGAAGTGAGGAGGAAAGTGCAGAAAATTTTGAAGTAAGTGAAAGATGTTTTAATTTTTGTTTTTCTTCATTTCAGTTCATTAGAGACAACATTCATGCAATCAGAAATCAACTATCGACAAGTCTTGATCTGGACCATCTTGAGGGCAACGAAAACCTTGTTAAAAAATTTTCATATCTAGAGTTACAACCTCCGAATGCCATTGATTGTCAAGTTGCAAATGAAGACTTGGAAGCTGGACCATATTATCAAATGATGCAAGATAATTCCATTCCATTTTGTTTTGAATCATTTCAGTTTTTGAAAGGAAATTTGCATAGTACATTTTCAGTAAAGGATGAGTAGCTTGTAGAAAATCATGTAATCTCATCGGAGCCAATAGAAAATGGGTTGCAACAATATTTCCAAGTTTTTCATGATCTTATAGCTAATGTGTTGGATGATGTCTAAAGTCAAAGTCCTTCTCCATTAGCTACCTGTAAGCTTGAAACGTGTACTGATACAAACTTGATCCGACAGCTGGTTTCTTTGTCATTTTCAGCAGCAATCTTGTCACAAAGCTCAGATGAAAGTTTGGATTCATGGTACGAGGAGAAGGAAAGTTATCCATTGGATGAGCTAAGTCCCAGTGTGCATGAATTTCAAGGTCCTTATGCAGTGTTTTTGGAGTTAGATAGAGAATCCATATTATTCAATGGATCTGTTTACAAATCTTCATGGGTGTTGCCTTTCAGTAGTTCTTTCTTGTTGTTCATGAGCAAGCACTTGTGGAGAATGCAAACAGCAGCCAGAATGCTTACTTGGTTGCATTGGTTGTTTCATTTCACTTGATCAGGTGATGAATGAAACAGTTAGAGTAGGTTTTATTCAATAAGCTCCATTTTGAGCATATTTTCTAGTTTGTCAGTTGTATTTTAGTATTGAGTCAGTTTCAAGTCAGTTTGTGTCATCACATTGTCAGTTTTGAGTCATCTAGTTTTAGCTTCTGAGTGTCTAGTTTCAGCTTTTGAGTGTCTTGTTTCAGTTTTGAGTTAGTCTCAATTCTTAGTCATTTCAGTTTTGAGTCTTAAGTCTTGAGTCTTGAGTCTTCACTCTTGAGTTTTGATGTTTTTGTTGCCAAGATATTGATTCCATATTGCCCAATGGATAAGGCACTGGTCTGCTCTCCCAAAGATATACGGTTCTTGGCACCTCCCAGGAGCTACCATCCCCATTGAAGCCAATGTTAGTGTCGGTATCTTCATCCCCCCGTCAGAGATCAAATTCTCTTGTTGCATTACATGTTAGGTGTCCCTCTCAGTCAACTGCATTCCATTAGGAGCATGGATCATCTGACGGTAGTGGCTTGTTGTACATTTTCCCTCATGTCCTTTACCTGCTTGCCCATTTTCATTCATCAAAATCATCTGCAGTCACTTTTTGTCTTCAAATTTGCAAAAGTCTTTTCTAGCATTTCAGTTTCATTAGGTCTAGGGTTTCATCAAAAAGGTCTCCAAAATTTCCAATAACAGTTAGCAGGCGCATGAGGAGGCTGGATAAAGTTCCAGTACCAATAAATTTCACTCAGAAATGTATTTTTCCTCAAAACTTTGTTTTGAGGAAAAACAGAGTATTTTAGGTTTTATTGTATAAATTGATGTAATTTTAGTTCTTTCATATGTGAATCACTTCAGTGGCAACCCTGGTCACCTTGCCAAGCCTCAATAGCTCCATCCCTCGCCAAGGCAAACAAAAATCAAGTTATTCAGTTCATCAAAAGGCTCAAATAAAGTGAACTTCTCAAAAAATAGAGTTGAAAAGTAAAGTCACATTGCAAACATTATAAAAGTGGGTTTTATGAATCAAAAATTAAAAAGCTCTTGTATATAAATCATTTTTTACAATTAAAAAGCTCATTGGCATGCCAAGAAGAAAGAGTGAGCAAAGTGAAAACCATGTTGGAAAAAGGAAAGCAAATTGCAGCAAAGGCACTCAGTTTTGGAGGCGCGACGCATTGGCTGAGAGGCACGACGCATACAAGAGGTGCGACGCATACAAGAGGCGCGACGCATAGGGTCACCCTCCTCAGTGTTAATTTGTACTGGCACAATGCACATAGGAGGTGTGGCACGTTGGGTTTGAGGTGCGGCACATAGAGCTGCCAAGCCTGATTTTCTCGAAAACTCCTTCAAATTGCCAAAATCACTCAAAACTTCTAGTGTGCAAGTAAGTCAAGCCCTTTTCCTTGCTAGTGAAGGATTTTTTCTTAAAATTTATGGTGGTTGTGTAAAAGAAAAATCAAACCCGATTTCCTTGCAATTTCTCAAAAAACCATTGCCTGGGGTTTGAATTTGTCATTTTGCTGCCAAGTGCATCCTACCACTCCCTCACTTTTTCACTCCCCCATTTATTTTCCCAGCTTATCCACCCATTCCCTAGCTCCTATATTCCTAAACATCATTTACCCCTATCCCCAAATCTCATTTTCCCAAATCCTAATTACAAATCCCCAAACCCTAATTGTTGTCCCTAAGCTTCCATATTATTTCCTAATCCCAGATTTCCCACAAAACCCTGTCATAATAGTCCCAAAACCCCTCATATCCTCTCCCTCCACAATCCCTCACATATTCTTACCCTTAGTGGTAGAAAACCAAAAACACCATAAATCTCTTCCCACTCATTAAGAAAACTCACCCACTAGCAAACATGGAGTCTGATCCTTCATATGACTATGATGAAGAGACACACAGTGATTCTCCTACAGAGATACATGCACCAAGGAGACATCATAAGGGTGGCAAACAGATACGAGAGGAACTTACTACACTTGCTAAGCTGCAGGCCTGCCCTCTTGCTATCACATGCTTCCAACACCAATTCTATTATGAGTTTTGTGAGATTGTTGCTAGAATCCAGTATCGTCATGAGTTAGCCCGGTTGTTTGTGCTTCATCTACATAATGGCCAAGTCACTCTAGCTGGTGTAACGTTCACTTTAACACCAGAATCTATTTCTCTAGCAACCGGTATTCCTAATATTGGAGAGCAATGGAATAAAAGGCAACAAATTGTCAGGGAACATTATGAACCATACATCAAGCCCGGTTATTTGAGACAACTCTACAGAGTTTTTCCCTTTCGGTACCTGAAAGATTCATATGCTCCTTTGATGAAACTTATAATGAAATATTTCAGCTGTGAGGGCTGATTTTCTCACCTATATGCCTATCATATCAGACTGTTGATGTACTTTACTAGGGTGAGAATGATGAATCTCCCCTACTTCATGTGCCAAAATATTGAGAAGATGACCACCCTAGTACAACAAAAGACTCCTCAACAGCAGTTTAATAGTATCTATCATTTTGCTCTCATTAAAATTGTGGTCATACATCAGCTTAGTTTGCAGGGCATCTCATGGGAGGACTTCATTTCTCATGAGTTCTTCACAGCTCCTCAGGGACCTCCAGAGGCTTTTCATGAGATAGGTGGACCTTCACATCAGTAGGAGGGTCATGAGACATAGACCGCCAGTATGCCAGTGTTTGTCACCTATCAAAAAGGCACTAGACGGTTGTTCGCAGCACCAAAGCGAGTATTATCTCCACCTGGGGTGGAAGGGGTCTTGCTTCCTTCATCAGCATAGTAGGTTCAGGACAAGGGAAAGAGGCCATTACACGATGAGGGGCCTTCAGGTGAGCAGGAGATCGATTTCATTCTCATTGAGGATGATGACACTGATTTGGGCTCACAAAGCTCAAAGCTCAAAGAGGTCATCCAGGAGCAACAGGCGGACATCAATGCTTTGTTCCTCAACTTAGAAAGATCTAAGTGGATAATAAAGTAACTGGAGCAAAGAAACAAGCAACTTGAAGAGCAGCAAACAATTATGGAATTGTAAAACATACGAGAAAACCGCCAAGCTACCAAAAGGAGGAAGGTGAAGCTCATGTCACTTGAGAAAGAAATCAATGCCGATCAAGCATCATGGATTGAGAGAGTGAATATACACCTAGAAAGGTTGCTAGAGAAGGCTAAGAGGGAGAAATCAATGTTAAGGCATATGGCCTACCATTACATGGCAAGGAATAAAAGTTGCAAGGCGAGAATCAGAAGCTTGAAAGTAAAGTTGAAAAGGTGATCGAAGAGGCGAAAGGAGCAAGTTAGACTTCAAATATTGGCTAAGGCTTCCTTGGCCCAACACAACTCTTGATGGAGAATACTCAACCCAAATTTCAAAAAATTTGGGACACTTTTTGCATTTTTGAAATTTTTGGGCTACAACACAGAATTTTCTGCCCTATGCGCCGCGCCACTTGGCGCTCAATTTTGATGGGAGCCTGCAAGTGACAAAAACTCAACATTTTTGCATTTGGCATGAAAAAATATGCTTTCCTACCAATGGCAAAGAAATTTTGACAGGTTTTGAGCCCTCAAAAAGGTCAAAAACACCCAAAAAATGACCTTACTGCCCCTATTTTGACACACAGGAAGTAGTGTTGGGAGAACTCAATTTTGGAGGGGAAATGGAGGCCAAATTCAAACATTCCACTTGTTATAGAAAGTAGACAAGTATACCTTTCCAACAAGCACACTTGGAGAAAATTGTGACACTGGGAAGGCCTCCAAAAGTGGCTGCAAATAGGCGCTACACATAGGGAAATTAGCGCGGTGCATGGGGTGAATTTTGCTCAGTTTGACCAAGTATACTCTGTTTTTCGCCCAATTACTTGACAATTTGACTTTTATCCTTCTTAATTTCAAACTTATGATGTAATTTAATATAAATTGATGGATCTAGATGTAATTATGTCAAATTTTCACTTATGGAGGTAGATTCTTCTATCAAAAAGCAGTTTGGAACTGAATGAATCAGTTCCCTAGTTTCTAAAGGCAAGCTGTTCCACTGCCTAATTTCTAGTTCTCAGTTTAGAATTAGTTGGAACAACTCCTAAACTTGTGAGCTCAACCCCTAGAGGCTAGGATGAGTTTTGGTTTGTCTATATCTTGTGATTTTTCAGTCATTAGCATGGTTGGACTCTTGAGAAAGCTTGGAGCTTTATTGTATACTCATATCAACAGTTTTGGCTAAGGAATAAAGACCAGGGTTTGCAACACTCTTTGGGATTCATGTGGCATTTTTTTTTGGTATAGTGCTTTCTTCTGTAATTATGAATTTACTTATGTGTTATGTATGCCATTATCTATCTTATTTCTTCTTAACTAAATCAAACAAGGGTAAAGGCAGAATCCATTGAAATTGCAGTGCTCTACCTAGGGTTTGCTCTAGTTTTTGATGTTTTCAGCTATTTGAAGAGGATCCATGGGTTTTCTTGCCCTCTTCAACTCATCACCTATCTAATATCTTCATCTTATTCAATTTGAAGTGCCAAATCGGTTGCCTACCTTGCCCCATAGAGACCTCTGCAAAACTGAGCCTCATTCCCCAGACCGAAAATCTGCCTTTCCATTTGAGCCAACAAAAGCATCATTTTATTCAATCAAACTCTTTTGCACACAAACCTAGCCTAAAATCAGTTAGCATATCAATCATATCAAGCCCTTGTTGATCATATTTTGCTGAGATTGACCAGGAGAGAACCCTCTCCTGACCTAGTAGGGCTAGCTACCAGGTTAAGCGTGGTTTGATGTTGTCCTAGATCCTACCTTTCTCAGCCTGAGGTAGATTTAGGCTCTAACAACGAGGTTAACGTTCGATTGAAGGGCCCGGGTGATATAAGCAATATCTATCGGCTCTGGTATATTTGATTGGATGGTAGTTGGCGTTGGAAAGTGACGGGGAGTTAAATGGAGGGTCCCGACCATAATTAAATGCCTTTAAGCATATCAGAGGTGATGTGATTGGACGATAAGTTATTAATTAATCCGGATGATTAATTAATCCTTTATTAGGATGGCGAGGGGTTTGGCTCCTAATTAATCACGGGTTGATCAATTAATCCCATTTATCAAACTTTATTATGGTTATTTTGCAAACCAATGAGGCGGGATACATATTTTGGGATTTTTAATAGTAATACGGGAAAGGGGTGTTTCATTTTCTTGGGAGTTAAATAATAATACGAGTTAAAGTTAATATGACCTTGTAGGATATGAAATGCGCTAAGTTAAGTGTTTCCGAAAACATTTTCATCATATAACATTTATGACTTTGGCTAAATGAATATGAGGGTTTTTATTTTATATACAGAATGTTTTAATTTTCCTAAGTAAAATAGGGATTTCACTCAAGAAAACATTATAAAGGGGATGAATGAATTTATGAAGGGGAAATATTGATGAAGGGGGCTTAAGTACTTTATGCATTTAAAATTATTGGGCCTAGGGTCCGGTGCCTCCAAAAGTCAGAGAAATGCTCTAAGCCCCTCTAACTTGTTGTAGGTGCCTTTATTACTTAGGGGAAAATAGTAAAGATTAGGGGAAAATGAGTGAGGAAGTTAATTAATTTGACTTTTAATTCTTGATATGTTGTCTTTACTATGCTCCATGCTTTGTCTAAGTGATGAAAGAAACAATATTAAAGCATTAAACTTAACCATTCATCACACCTTTGTTCTGCAACCAATCATCTACTTACTCTACCTACTTAACCTAGCATTTTTACTTCTTTATTAGGGTGCACTTAAACTGGCAAACCTTTTTCACACTTTATTTTATTTTACATATAGATATCTATCTAAGTCAACCCTTATTACATCCAAGGGCTCAGATTAAACTCTTGAGCTCCTTTTATTCACTCTACCTATCTACTTATCTGCCAAGATTAAATTGTTTGGTCAGATTTTATTCTCTATCTCTATAAACATGAAATTGAAAACATGGAATAACCAAGTTTAAACTATTTGGCTATCATGGATTGTGTCATAGGTGACAAGCTGCACACAACCTTTATTACATAAAAGTAAAGCAGTGGCATTTGGACTTGCACACTTTCATGGTCTTTTGCTTTTGTTGGGGCTAATTTTCTTTCATTTTTTGACATTTTCTTTATTCTTTTTTCCCTTTGATTTTTCTTTTAGGGTATACCCTTGTTACACAGTAATTTGTCACTATCCTCATCTCAGTCCCTCTGTTGTGTCATGTATCAAATAAACATGTTCATATATTCCCACTTATGCAAGAAGATTAAGCAAATGCTCTCTAATGTTGAAGATTAACCCTTTTTTACTAAGTTCCTGCATCATCACTAGTAAACCCTTAAAATCCACGACGATTCCTTGTCATGCACTATATCGTTGCGACGTCATCGCTAGTCCTCAGTTCATGTCCCGCGATGATCCAGATTTGGCGAATTAGTTCAAACAGTCGGCCTTCTGGATGTCTCTAGACCTGGTTGTTGGGTCAGTTTGGGTCGCCTTTCCACCTCTGGGTTGGTAATTCCTTTGATGGAGCAGTGTTGTTAGTGCTTTCGAGTTTGATGGATAGCTGGTGTGGGTGTGACAAGTGTGCGATTGTTGATAACTTGTGGAAGGTTGTGAAGTGCCCTTAACTTTGTGTAAAAGCTTATGAGTGAGAGAGAGACATTGTATGTTGGGAGATTCATCTTCAAAGAGTGAATGCTTGAGAAACATACTGGTTGGATCCTTTGAGAAGGCTTGCGGCGTTAAGACTTTGGTTGTAAGCATGTTCTTATTTCATTATTAATACAATCAATGATTTTTTCCTATATCTTGTATGTAATTTACTTGATAGCTCATGACTTCTTGACTTTGTGAGTAAATAGATCATTGTTGTTTTTCGGTTACGTGCTTTGTTGTATTTATTTTGCATTGTTTCAGGTTGATCACTCATTGAAGAGAAGGAAGCGGAAGCTAGAGCAGCACAACGGAACTTCATCGACCACCAGTTGAGGTAGGCCTCCAACAATGATTTTTTAAGGAAATCTATTGTTGATCTGTCTTTGCTGTGACTAGACCCACTCTAGGGCTAGAGGGGTTGCCTCTGTCCGCAGAGGGAACACTTTCTTGCATCACAAGTTGGTGACTCCACTAGTGAGTCTGTCTTATGTTTCCTCTTATTTGCTTTTGCTTGATTTTTGAGTCAATGTCTTTTGGATTTTGGGATTGAACCATCAGTCTTCTGGGTTACCTGGGTCAATCTGGGAAGTCTCTTTGTTGCCTGTAACGATCGGTTGATCTTCGTTTGGGAGTTTTTGTTTGCTTTTCATTGTTTTTAAGATCGTCGCTAAAAAAATTTAAACAGTTGCACCGATGTCATGTTGTCTCTTCTTTGCGAGTCTGTGCGTTGCTAAATCTTGTCACACAGTCGTGACGATTCCCCGTCGCGTTAAAGAAGTGTACTTCCGCGACGACGTCACTGTGTTGCTATAGATAATGGCTGATCGGCTGTTATAACCGCGATGATTCCTGTAGAATTGTTTTTGTCAATTCTGCCTCCTGAATTCATCAATCTTGTTTATCCCCTGCTGTTTCTTGTCTCTCATTAGCTTGTTTCGATTGCTTTTGGTTAAGGTATTGTCTCGTTGATTTTCATTTGAGTGAATCTTGTGTTTTTCAACCATGTGACCTAGCTCTTTAGCGGTTTCATTGAGAAACCATTTGCTTGGGTTACTTGTCTATCCAAGGTTCATCCACAACCGTCTTATTGATTTTCTTGAGGCTTTTGCGTTGCTTGTTTTCTTGCTGGTTGATTTTTAGTGTTGATTATTGAACCAATTTTTTATTTTGATTCCATTTCTTCACTACCAAGCATAGATCACAATTATTTGGGTCGATCAGTTCACACTTGCTTGTTTGTCTCTTTAAATTCAAAAAAAAAAAAAAAAAAATCAAAAGATTGCATCTATTTAGTATACGAAAGTAAAAGTACATTTGCATTTCAAGTTATCATGTTTGAGAAATTGGAAAGCAAACTTAAAATCTTTCATTAGTAGTGTCGATGCATCGTGAGATTAGTGTATTGATGCATTGTGTTTCTTAGTGTTTGCATTCTCTTTTCTTTGTTTGGGAATGACCTCTCTACCTTTCTGTAAGTAGGAGTTCATCGAAATGAAAGATGCTTTTTTCATTCTAGTTGCATCCTAGGTTCTGATATACATACAGTAAGGCCTGTAAATTGAAACATAATTTAAGATCAACTCTAAAATGAACTGAATAAACCTAACAATGCAATGGAACATAACACACATTATTTAGAGGTCTAGGCTAGAGACGTGCTCTGGCGTCATTAAACCTAGTCTCTATTGTTTTCACTTAAGGTTGGGTGATTCCTCCTTCTGTGATCCAATAGCTGCTAGCACGGACTTGCACTCCCAGCACTGTCGAGTGTATGTTGGGAGACCCCACTAGGTTATCATCCTATATCCTTAGGAAGCTGTGTCTGCCGCCTTACAAACCGTAACGCACCAAACACAACATTCGGGAAGATTGACTGCCGTACAGAAAGTCCTTGGTTTTCATATGATTGCCAAGGTGTATATGCAGTTTTACGGTTTGTTTAGTAAACCTTTTGCCTAGTTCCCTGGAGTAGTCACTTTCGTTCCTTTTTGGATTCCTTAAAAGAAAAGGTCCATCTGAGCACTTGTCCTTTCTGGCTCATTAAACCTCGAAAGAGATAGAGTCACCTTTTCGTCCTTTTCTCGACTCTTGAAACATGAAAAGGTCAAGTTTTGTTCCTGCGTCATAAAATTTACTGCCCACGAAGTATTCCTGGTAACAGTTCGAGTTCTTGATTACAGTGCAAGTGTTTTTTCAGGTTCGTTCCCAATGGCAACATTCCCTGAGTCTACCGGTCAAGGTCTTCCCCCAGATGGAAATCGTGGTCTATTTCTGCCTTTTGGAAATGCTGGTGCTCCTTATATGGCAACATTGTCTTTGCCTGGGTTAACCATTGGTTTGCCCATGTGGTTATTTTCAACCTCGATGGTCCCGAGTGTCATGACTCCTGTTCCACTGTCTCCTTCGTCTGAACCACAACATGTTGATTCCAAGGCTGAGCCTGCACCTTCTTCACTTTTTTCTCCACCTTCCTCTCCTCCTTCGCCTGGTGAAAGTTCCATATCTAGTAACCAGGAGACTAAGAAGAAGAATAAGAAGATGAAGAAGAAGAGGAAGTCCAATAAGCACGAGGCCACCTATGCAACTATTGCTCCAAGTACATCTCAGGTCAGACCACCTTTTGCTCCTCCACGGAAGGTTAAGTTTCCTTGTAAATTGTGCAAGGGTGACCATCTTCTTCGTGAGTCCTAGCATCCCTAGGATCTTGGAAATATGGTCTCACAATCCGGCTCATCCCTCATCGTCCTCTGAAGCTCATGACGATGCTATCCTATCAACTAGGAGTGGTAAGAAGAAAGGGAAGATTCGATTCCCTTGTAGGCTATGTGAAGGAAACCATCTCCTTCACCTTTGTCCACTCATGGATAAAGCTTTCTCCATTTTGGAAAATCTTACAGCTTCTTCGCCTCAACTTCCTATTGGTTATCATAGGCTCTCTTCATACCCTCTCCCTGTTTACAAAGATATTGACTTAGATTCTTCTCTTGTCCGTCCTCCTCTTTCCGAACCTGGCTGTGCTAAGCCTCCTCCAGACCAACCATTGGTTGGAGAGGGTATCGACTTGGGTTCACCACCTGTTGATCACTCTGTTCCGGAAGAGCATCATGATTCTATTGCTCATGTTCTTCTCGTCTCATCAGATTCTCTAGAGTTCGAGAATGACCTTCCTATCCTAGCTGATTCAGAGAGCCCTTCTTCGATTCCTATAGAGCATGGGGGCAATCATATGACACCCCCACCAAGTAGTTCAGTTGTTTCATTCAACTGGAGGCATTTGACTGCATTTTGCCTTCCATCCTACATGCCTTTCTAGATTACTGTACATGCCTATGATAAGGCAGTACTTGGCACTATCTTGGATGAGGGTGCATCAATTAGCCTCATGCCTTTCATTACTTGGCAAGCTTTGGGCTCCCCACAGCTTATGCTAGTCACGCAGAATCTGTTGGCATTTGACGGAGAAACCAACTGACCTTTGGGGATCCTTCCGAAGTTTCCTGTTACTTTGGGAGGCAAAACCATCTGCATTGACATGATGGTTGTCCAAGGTGCTTTAGATTTCATTTTCTCCTTGGCTGTGACTATGTTTATGCCATGGGGGCTCTTGTTTCTTCACTTTTCTGTGTGTTTTGTTTTCCTCATGATGGAAGAATGGTGACTACTGATCAATTGTCATTCTTTAGTCACCCGGTGCCTCCTGTACCACCATCATCCCCCATTGGTTCTTATCCGCAAGTAGTACCTTCCCAGCCGCACGTCAATTATGTGGCTACCCATTCTGTCTCCGCATCTGCTAATGATCATGTAGATGGTATCATACATCATGCACTGGGGGCATTGGAACCTGATTTGTAATTGGTGTCTCATGACATGTGTTCCTCCCAGAGTGTGGTTCTTCCATCCAGTGAAGATCTCTTGGGAGTCATTTTTACATATGACCCATGAACAGGAGTGACAAGCATAGTTCCTTGTCTTGTGTCAAGCTTGTTAAAAAATGAAACAAGGAGTCCGGGGGATGGTTCATTCCTATGTTAACCTCGTTAAAAAATGAATCAAGGAGTCCCGAGGATAGTTTGTTCTTGTGTCAACCTCGTTAAAAAATGAAACAAGGGTTATGAGGATAGTTCTTTTACTATGTCAACCTCATTAAAAAAATGAAACACCTCCCTTTCCAAATCGAGTCTTTGATTAAGATCTCGTAAAATCCAAGTTGATTTTTTCCAAGATCTCAAAAGTGAACCTTCATTTCATACACCTCGTTGAATGCAATGAAGCTTGGGGGGCATGTACCTCGATTTGCATTGTTATGCTAGGGGCATGCGAACTCATAACAAGCATAGTTTTCTCATTTCAAGCTTGTGTAAACATGAAACCGAATCCAAGTAGAGTTCTCCATGGTTCAAGCTTGTGTAAAAATAAACCCATACTCGATTTACATCTCGTGATTGCCATTTTACCTGCTAAATTCTGCTAGATGAGCCTTGGTTGTTTCATTCCATCGCCACCATCTCTTTAGCCGATCATATGCTTTCACTTGGTTGTTTTTCCTTTCCTAAGGAACTATAGCAATGAGTGGTTTTATTAGCCAGCCTCTTGATCATTACATGTTTTGAGCAGTTCCACCATTACCAGAACTAGTTGCTACCCTTTATACCACTCGTTCCTCTAGGACGAGTCACCTTTAAGCTCTTTTCTGACTCGTAAAAGATGAAAAGATTGCTGAGTACTTTTCCCTTTTTGACTCGTTAAAGAGAATAAAAATGGAGGTCTGCTTTCAGCTCTTTTCCGACCATTTAAAGATGAAAAGATTGCCAAGTTTTTTCTTTTTGACTCGTTAAACGAAATAAGAGGCAGTCTACTTTGAGCTCTTTTCTGACTATGTAAACACGAAAAGATTGCCAGACTTTTGTTGTTTCAAGTCCAATGAAATGATGTGTCTTCAATCACTTTTCTACTCTTTCGGACCGAGGTCACTAATTATGAAAAGTACTCCTTGATCGTAATGATGAAGAGGTTCTCTCGAGTATTATTTTATACTTTTTCGAGCTCGAGGGACACAAATCTACGAAAAAGGACCCCTTGGAGTTTTCTTTTTCGTGTCTTTTTCAAACTCCCTAAACATGAAAAGACTCCGAGTTTTACCTATGTCGGACTCGTTAAACCCTGACGAAATTTGACTCATCACCATGACGAGACTCGAGCTTCTCCTCCCTAGGGCTTGTTAAACTATTACTAGGTTGGATTCGATTGAAGGTCAAACTTATATTATAAACATATGCTATCCCCTTGAAGCTTGTTTTAAAAAATAATTGGGGTACTCACCAGCAATGGTGGGGGAAAATTTGGAAATAATCATTGGTTATCTGTGGCAGCTAGTCACTCTTGAACATCAACACTTTTGCTTCTTGTCGGGTCAGGATATCCACACATCATCATTTGGCCTTTCGGGGTTTTGGGTTGTCATTTTTCCATCTGATCCATGTTGTCTCCATCAAGCCTCTGATCCTTTGGTACCAAAAGGCTACCTCATTTCGATGTCGTGTCACTGATATGTTCAAGAGTATAATCCTTCTGTAGTTTACACCCTTACCTCCTCTTTTGATACTCTGTTTCACCATCTACTACTTGTTCCTTATCTCGCGTCGTTGATGGGGGAAACATCATGGCCCTCCTGCGATGGATCATTTCCTGTCGATATTAGCTCATTATCCAGGAGATTGATCTAGAGATCCCTTTCAGTACCTTGGAACTTGCATGCCTCAATGGCAATTTCTTCATGCCTGACGACAGACTTTCCTCATTGGTCTTCGATTGGGTGACTCCATGAGTGTTCGACTTCAGCTCATTTTTCACACTTCGTGGATTGTACTGGGTAGTACCTTGAGAACCATTAGCATTATTGGTGGGTTCTCTTGTCGCTGGTTAACATTTTACATCATTGGCCAGTAATCAAGCGACTTTCTATCATGTTCAACTTCAACACATCTATTCACATGATAGAATTTGTACTATGATCAGTTGGGTTTCGAGAACCTGAGCTAAGATTACATATGTTCGGGTTGCATGGATTGGTTCGTGATTACATATATGAGTCTTCGATGGATGGCTGCAACCATGCCTGAGTCTTCATGGATGGCTGTGACCATACCTTTATCATTGTCATGGTCTTGTTAACTAGATGGCTGCATCCATACCACAGACCTAGTTTCATATGTCTTTTGGATGGCTACTCCCATGCCTAGACTATATGTATTTCACTATTAGAGATATCAGTTGTACTTGTGCCTGCAGGACCTTTGAAGTGGTGTTCCAGTTCAGATAGTTTCGTAAAGCATTTCACCCCTCCCACTCTCTCGAGCTTCATGCTTTAGGGGGCATCTGTTACACAACAATTTGTCACTGTCCTCATCTCAGTCCCTTTGCTGTGTCATGTATCAAATAAACATGTTCATATCTTCCCACTTATGCAAGAAGATTAAGCAAATGCTCTCTAATGCTGAAGATTGACCCTTTTTGAATATGTTCCTGCATCATTGCTAGTAAACCCTTAAAATCTACGATGATTCCCTGTCATTCAATGTATCGTTGCGACATCGTCGCTAGTCCCTAGTTCATGACCCACGATGATCCAGATTCGGCAAATTAGTTCAAGCAGTCAGCCTTCTAGATGTCTCTAAACCTGGTTGTTGGATCAGTTTGGGTCGCCTTTCTGCCTCTGGGTTGGTAATTCCTTTGATGGAGCAGTGTTGTTAGTGCTTTTGAGTTTGATAGATAGCTGGTGTGGGTGTGACAAGTGTGGGATTGTTGATAGCTTGTGGAAGGTTGTGAAGTGCCCTTAACTTTGTGTAAAAGCTTATAAGTGAGAGAGAGACATTGTATGTTGGGAGATCCATCTTCAAAGAGTGAATGCTTGAGAAACATACTGGCTATCCTCTGAGAAGGCTTGCGGCGTCAAGACTTTGGTTGTAAGCTTGCTCTTATTTCATTATTAATACAATCAATGATGTTTTACTATATATTATATGTAATTTACTTGATAGCTCATGACTTCTTGACTTTGTGAGTAAATAGATCATTGTTGTTTTCCTGTTACGTGCTTTGTTGTATTTCTTTTGCATTATTTTAGGTTGATCAATCATTGAAGAGAAGGAAGCGGAAGATGGAGCAGTGCAACGGAACTTGATCGACCACCGGTTGAGGTAGGCCTCCAACAATGACTGTTTAAGGAAATCTATTGTTGATCTGTCTTTGCTATGACTAGACCCACTCCAGGGCTAGAGGGGTTGCCTCTGTCCGCAGAGGGAACACTTTCCTGCATCACAACCCTCTTTACATTTTTAAATTTTTTTGTTTTTAACAAATATGGAAAACATTTGCAACAAGCAAAGGTATGAACATATTTCAGAGTTTAAACCAAGTCAATCATGATATATGACACCTATTGGTATAGGAACATAACAACCAAGAACTGAAAACCTGAAGAAAACTTTGGCCAGCTAGGTGTCATTAGGTGGAGGAGGTTCTTCCACAATCAGACACATATACGCTTCCATGTCATCTTCCTCGTCCTGTTGATATCTCATCGTTGTGTCCACATTCTTGAAGCTTCTTGGAATATTGCCTCGCTGAGTTGCGCTTGAGCGGTCCGAAGCTTCTTCATGGCTTCTGCGTGTCCCTGAGCTGCTACGAGGGGATTTTCTTCTACTAATGTTGGTCCTCTCCTAAATGTTACAAGCTAAGACTTCAGAGCTTTGAGGCTCCTCTCTAAAAGCTATTGAAATGGTTGCAATAATTCACGGGCGCTCTAGTGTGCAACGAAACTGGAATTGGGCAGAGTGACTGGGTTGCAGAGTCGGGATAGAAGTAGCAGGAGGCTGGAGAGCCTCTTCAGTACTCTAAGAACCAACTAGCTGAGCACGCCTCCTACCCCTACGGGTGGTAGGGTAACTACCTGAGAAATAAGCCATTATCAAGGGGGAGGAAGAGTCAGAAGGGGTTAAGTCAGAGAGGGACAATAAGGGGGGGAGAATTGCTCTTCCTCTGCTACTACCTCTTCACAGCACATCCTGTGATGCAGACAAGGCATGTTCGCCTGGTCGAAATTGGGCTGACAAGGACAAGGAGTAGTAGTGCCAGGGATTGAATGGCCAGTGGAAGCAGGAGGACTGGTAATCCATGGTTTAGATCCAGGATTCAAGGTCGAAGCAATAGTTCAAAAGCAGCAAAGTAGACTCTGTGAGAAGTGGGCATCATCTAACATTTCAATACAGCAAAGGATTTTGCATCTTATCCCCGTTGACATGTGCGAGCTTGGCTTTGCTGCAGCAGGGAGACAAATGCAATTTAGAGGAGGCGGAACATGGGAAAGGCAGTGCGAGTTTTCCATCTTATGAACGAGAATGAGGTTTTCTCGGCCCACACAAAGCATTAAAACGCCATTAATGTCAGTGGTGAGCTTCTGGGTGGAAGCGTGGGTGTCCATGTGGCCACGCCACTTGCCAACCCACATTCATTGCGTTGTACCAGTGCCTTTAATCACCCACATCCGAGAGGCACTTCGTCTATTAGTTAGACTACACCTTTAATTTATATAATTGTGTTGGTTTAATTATTGTATTTGATCTAGACTTCCCTTTGTTCATAAATAATTTTCATACATCTAAATAGCATTTTCTTTCATCAAATATTCATATTTCTATACTTCTATAATTTGGTTTTGATATCATTACAATGTTGGTTACTAATTGTCACACTACAATGTGATTTTTTTTCTCATCACATCCTCGCTTTTTTGTTTATCACATTGTAATACCAACTTTTGTTCACTAGATTGCAAAATCATTTTTTTATTTATCACATTGTGATGTTGATTTAGGTTCATCCTATTTTGTTGTTGTTTTTTGTTTGTCATGTCACAACATAGATTTTTGTTTATCATACTGTCACTTTGATTTTTTTTATTTGTCATATTGCGGCATTGAGTTTTGTTCGCCATGATGCAATGTGAGATTTTTGCTCAACACAAATGATGCCATTTTTTGTTCATCACATTCTGATGCTTAATTTTGTTCAATAGATATTGATGTTTGCATGTCTTTGATACATTGTGATATTGATATTTGATTGTGGTATTACAAACATCAATTTTTAAGCTTGGTTGTATATGGTTAATCATGGTTGATAATGGGTAAACATTGTTGACCGTTGTTGCCAACGTTTAACTATAGATGAATATGGTTGACCATAGTTGATATGGTTTAACGATGGTTGAATACAGTTGCATTGTTGAAAAAAGTTATACTAGATATTAAATATTGTGATGCCAATTAAATATTAAATAAACCTTAAACCTTATCAAATATAATTCCTTGTAAATAAAGCCCTATTGAGACTTATTAATAAACCTTATCATTAAACATTTTTAATATTTTTAATATTAATACAAATATTATTAAGCAATGTTAAACCTTGACTATGACTGATTAAAGCTAACTATGGTTGACCATGGTTGACAAAGACTGATATAGGTGACGATGGCCAACCATGGTAAACCATAGTCACCCATGATAAACAATGTTTTGAGTTTTGTTTATAACGGTACAATGTTGAATTCTTGTTTGTCACATTGCAATGTGGTCTTTCTTCTCATTACATGCAACGTGAATTTTTGCTCACCACATTGTGATGCAATTTTTTGTTCATCAAATTACGAAATCATTTTGTTATTTATAACATTGTGATGTTGAATTTTCATTTTTCCCATTACGACGTAGATATTTTTATAGTCATATTGTGATGTTGATTCTTTTATTTTTCATATTACAACATTGAGTTTTGTTCATTACAATGCGACATGAATTTTTGGCTAATGCATGTGATGCCATTTTTTGTTCATCACATTGTTATGCAAACTTTTGCTCATTAGATTGTGATTTTGATTGTTGCTTGATACATTGTAATTCCATTATTTGATACAATGTAATTTAAGATTTTTCTACTTATTAATAAAATCTTATTGGAACAATGAATAAATCTTAAAATTAATTTGATTAATAAACCTTGTTTTTAAACCGTTTAAAACCTTATTAATATTGATATCCATATTATTAAACATTATAAATAAAAGCTTGTTGAAGCTTTTTTATTAATGCTTAATATTAATGTTATTAATAAACACTATCATTAAACGTTTAAAAACCTTATATCAATACTTTTATAAAAAAGATAATCCTTATAAATCAAAAGCTTATTCACCTTTATTTATAAACCTTAATATTAATGTTATTAATAAACACTTTTAAATCCTATTAATATTGATATCAATATTATTGAAAAAATTAAACCAAGTTGTCAATATTTATGCGTGCATTTTTTTGACCAAGCTATTGATGTTTAACTATAGATAAATACGGTAGAGCATATTAGCCATAAATAATCATCGTAACCATGATTGACCATAGTTAAGCTGATTTAACCATAATTAAATATGGTTACCATGTTTAGAAATGTTCTAAAAAAATCAAATATTAAAAGAGCTTAACTATTAAATAAACCTTCAAATGCCAAGTCGTTTCCAAAGTACGATGATACAGGGTCTTTCCGGTTCAAATGGTCCCCGTGTCAATGATCCAATTGACTTCCTCTTCTATTTGACCGTCGGGCATGGACACCCTTTACTTGCAGACTTCCTTTTCGTAAGCCTCTACCACAATCTCCCTTTCTCCGTACCTTTATAAACCTTATTATTAATATTAATATCCATATTATAAACAATATTTATATATTATAAATAAAACTTTATTTTGCTCTTTAGTAATACTTAATATTAATGTTATTAATAAACACTATCATTAAACGTTTAAAAACCTTATATCAATACTTTTATAAAAAAGATAATCCTTATAAATCAAAAGCTTATTCACCTTTATTTATAAACCTTAATATTAATGTTATTAATAAACACTTTTAAATCCTATTAATATTGATATCAAATATTATTGAAAAAATTAAACCATACAAATAAAATCTTATTGAACCTTATTAATAGTAAATGTCCTTTAAAGAACATTCATATTAAACAATTTTAAATCTTTATTATTATACAATATGGTTGATTATAGCTAGATATAATCTTTTAAGGTTGAGTAAGGATGATTATAAGTGAATAAGGTTGACTATTGTTGGTTGCAGTAAACATATAATTTGTCAACATCAACCTGGTTGAATATTTAAGCGCTGATTATAGAGATCGATAACAAATGTTAACTATGTCATCATGTTGACTTTGGGTATGTCAAGCATGATGTCTATGGTTAACTATAATTTCAATCAATACTCATGGTTGAACATGATGTTTGGCTTGACTATGGTCAGCCAAGTCGATTATGATTGGCATGCGTTAATGTTTAGATTAATATATGAATATATACTTCAATATTCTAATGTGTAGATTTACATAGTATTCTTTTGATGTATTGAAAAATGTATTATTAATGTACTAATTTATAGATTAATTTATTAATGTAGAGTTATTAAGATATTTTCATAAATTTAATAAAGTTTAAATAATATTATGAATGAAGTTATAAAACCTTATACTTAAGCTTTAATGTTGATATCGCCATGCTTGAAAATAACAATAAGTAATAGTAATTGTTGCTATGGATGAACAAAGTTGACTATTGTTGACCATGGTAAACATATGGTTGATCAATGTTTACCTAGTTGACTATTTAAATGCTAACTATAAAGATTGGATACAAAGCTTAACTATGACTATGTCATCATGTTTACTCAGGGTATGTCAAACATGATGCCTACTAAATTATAATTTCAATCATTAAGAATGGTTGAGAATGATGTTTAGGTTGATTATGGTGGCCAAGTCAATTTATGATTGTCGCGTGTTGATGTTTAGATCAATATATCAATGTATAATTTATTATGTTAATGTTTAGATTAATGTACTATATTTTAGTGTATAAAAAATGTATTATAAATGAGTTAATTTATAGATTAATTAATTTATGTATAATTATTAATATATTATTTTTAAATTTAACAAAATTTAAAAAATCTTAAAAATTAGAATAATCTTTATAATATATATATAATATATATAATATATAATTATATATATATAGATATATATTAACATAGTCGGTTGCTATTTATATTCCAAAAAGGATTGGGAGACTAAGCTCCTGAGATACAAGAATTTAAGGCCCGTAGGCGAAGCTAGGAGATGATTAGAAGGACAAAATTCTCCTTTGCTTCTGTCATTTCTGACTTGTGGAAAACAAGATCAAGTGAAAATTCTAATAAACTGAGACAATAGTAAGCAATATCCACAATACATATCAATCTATGTTGATATGGCTAATCTGGCATGCTGTTGATTCGTCTAGCTTGCTATCAACTTCAGCATTCCTGAGACTTGAAGAACTGGTGCTGAGTGCATTTCGTTTCTCCATCATGTATTTCAGGATGTCAATTGACTCCTAAGCATGGTTGCATCTATTGGCCAGATCATTAAACTGTTCCTGGAGCGAGGAGACTCTGTGAAGGAAGAGGTTGAGGTCTGCTTCGTATTTCTCATTGGTCATTTTGGCATGGGAATTGATTTTAGCGTCCAGGATTCTTTGATGCATGTGGATTTGCTCCAGTTCTGCTTAAAGGTCTGTACAGTGTAGGAAGTCTTAGCTTTTTGCCATTTCTTGGATGCTTAATGTTGTCTTGCTATTCTGATTGGAGTGAGAGGGGCCAGTTGTATGTAAAGTAATTTGCCTTGCCGCTGAGAATAGAGATGGACAGAATTTGAGAATGCCCTGAAGGTCAGAACAGGAGAGGAAGTGGCTCTTCAGGGTTGAGCGAAGGAAGCGTGAAGAGCTTATGCCACAGAGGAGGGGGAGGATGGAACGAAGGACAAAGAGTGAAGGGGAATGAAAGCAAGGGTGGAATGGGAAGCATCGATAAGCTGGGGAGAAAGCGGAGATCCTAGCCAAGTAGGGGATCGTGGAACAAATGCAGAGAGATGCAGAGGGGACCAGAGCGACTGTGCATTGGAATGAGGGAGGGAAATCGAATTTAAAGAAAGAGGACCACTGGAGAGGAGGGGCAGAATCACGAGGGAGAGGAAGAAGGAGTCACGGGAGAGAGGGGTTTGACACAAGTGAGATAGCACGGGATGGGCGACAAGACAAAAGGGGGGTGAGGAGATCACGGTCAGAGATTTGGTAGAGGGGGAATGATGTTGAGTCCTGTCAGAGTATCCCTTGAGTATGTTGCAGAGATCTAGATCAAATGTGCTGCCACAGATCATGTAGAGGAATTTGGTCAAGGGAGATGATGTTGGGACTCTAAATTGTTGCAGAGAAGATTGCCTTTGGATCTGCAGCACACTCTGCTAGCACAACTGTCAACTTCTTTGTTGAGAGAGCGGAGCACATGGTAAAATCGAAGTTCCATGTTTTGACGGTTTAGTGCTTGACACCTGTTTATTGTTTGTTGAAGGAAGATATTGTATGCCTTTCGATGACTAACCATGAGACTGATGATAATGGCTGAGTCTCCAAATATCATTGCTTACTAATTCCAAAATTTTGAAGTTGATTTAGTCCTTGATAGAGGGCAAGAGCTTCTGCCCTGTTGTTGGATAAGGGACCTAATCCCCACTCGAAAGTGGCTATGATGCTACCACTAGGATTATAAATAACTCCGCCAACACTTGCTATTCCAGGATTGGATTTAGAGGCTCCATCGAAGAAGAGGTAGTGGGAATTGTTGTTTCGGAGCCATCCTGAGAAATCTTCTTCTTTGATTCTTATTTTCCAACTGTGTTTGGGGATGCTGGATTGGATGGTGGCATTGTTTTCTATCTGATTGCTCATGCTATTATCTATCAAACAACAAATGAAATCTCCTTCTTCAACATAGAGGTCGACAACATCAATTTTCTTCATGTTTTTAGAAGAGATGGTTTCTAACGTTAAAAATTTTGCCTTGCTACAGAGTTGCCTTGTGATGATTTCCTTGTCTTTGAAGATCTTGCGGTTCCTTACTAGCGAAATTTTCCACAGAAGGGCATAGGGGAGAGCATCCCAAACTCGTTTAGCTATATTGTTCTTCTTATGTTGCCAAAGATAACTCTTCTTCCAAAGACTCAGAACCTCGCCAATGGAATTATGGGGCTTCCATGGGGGATGGTCATTAGGGGAAATGCCACTCCAGCAAGAAATTGCAAAGGGACATGTGATGAAAAGATGTTGTATGGTTTCTTCTGCTGCTTGACAATTTGGGCATCGAGAAGGCCCAACTATACCTCTCTTTTGCAAATTATCAATGGTGAGGATTTTCCCTTTCAAAAGGGTCTAGATGAAGAATTGATTTTGGGGATGGCCTCGGACTTCTAAACACTTTTCCTGTGCATCCAAGTAGGAGCAGGATAGTATCTATTGCACAAATATTGGTGGCCAGCTTGAATTGTATAACTAGAACCTTTGGGATCCCATCGAAAATTGTCAATGCCGTTTTTTATTATTGGGGCAATGCTGTGGAGATAAGTCTGGAGATTGTCGAAGCTCTCCTTGAGATCTTTGGGTATGGGAGGGAAATTCCATCCCTTCCAAATCTACGAGTTAATGTCCCATTGTGAGATTTGGTCTAGAAAGTGTATTCGTTTATTGTGTAGAAAGAGAAGGATTTGATCCATACCTCGTTGACTACTGATAGACTAGTTCCCCATAATCTTGTCTGCTCTGATTTTAACACTTTTGCTGCCCTTGGGGACTTTGGAGGTGTTTTGGGCCAAAAAGGGATGACTTTTTTGCATAGTTTCCAAACTTTTGAACTGTTTCTAGTGGGTATTTAACAGTCCAAAAGCTGTTGTCTTGGGATGCTAAGGTATTTGGCTTCTAGCACTCTTTTCCACCATGCCAATTGTTCACCAATTAGTCTCCACACGATCTTACCTCCAAAAGCCAAGTTTGAGAGTTTAGGGGATCTAATTCCGAGTCCTCCACAGTTTTGACCTTGGATTACCTGCTTCCAGCTAACAAGATTGAACTTATTTTCTTCATTTTTCTCCCTTTTCTAGAGAAAATGGCATAGTATGCTTTCCATTTTTTTATGGAAGGTGACCGGAGCTTGCATTAGAGTGAATTGGTAAAGTGGGAGAGATGAGAGTCCTGATTTGAGTAGGATAAGGCAACCTGTTGGATTAAGCCATGTAGATCCCCACTGCTGCACTTTCCTCTTCATTTTATCAATAATCGTATCCCATATTTTAGCTTTTAAGGGTCCAATGCTCACAGGGATTCCTAGGTAATTGAAGTATTCCAAATTTAGCTTGCAAGGAACCCCAAAATTTTTAGCTATATTATGGAGAATTTGGGCTGATGCATGCTAACCATAGATGCAACTTTTTAAATGGTTGATCATGCCTCCCGAATAGCTCTATATTTGTCCAGAAGAGCTTTGAAACTTCGGGCTATTGTGATAGATGCCCCTCCTATTAACAGAGTGTCATCAGTGAATTGGGAATGATTTATGTTTTTAACTCCATTCTCAAACTTTATGCTAGTAATGAGGCCAGCTCGCTTCTTGTGATCTAGGGCCTTGCTGAAAGATTCAACCATCAAGATAAATAAGTTAGGGGAGAGAGGGTAGCCTTGTCTCAGCCCTCTCGAAGATTGAAAGGGAGGTCCAGGCCTACCATCAATAAGGGGGGAAATCCAAGGCCCTAAGATACATGCTTTGATGAGATCAAGAAAGGGCCCATTTTTTGGAGAACAACAATTAGGAAGCAACGCCTTACCCTATCGAAGGCATTGGCCAAATATAGTTTCAGGATGAATCCTTTTTCTTTCCTAGAATGGCTAGAATGAATTACTTCTTAAACAAGGAGAATTGAATTAGAGATTTGCCTGTTGGCTAGAAACCCACTTTGGTTTTCAGAGATGATCGAAGGAAGAAGAGGTTTGAGATGAGTAGCTAAGATTTTGGTGAAGATTTTGTAAGAGGAGTTGCAAAGAGAAATAGGTCAGAAACGAGAGAAGGTTGAGGGTCGATTCTCTTTGGGGATGAGGGCTAGGTGGGTGGAGTTGGTATAGCCTCCAATTTTCCGTTTGCGTTGGATACATTTCACCATTTTGATGAGATCTTTTTTAATAATTCCCCAGTGAGATCTATAGAAACTAATTGGAAAGCCATCCGGACTAGGAGCTTTGTCTGGTTGGAGAGCCCATATGGATCCTCTTATTTCTTATTCTTCTATCTGCTTGCTCAAATTGTCATTGATTTCAGCGTTGATCCCACTAGGGAGGTATTGCAACAGCTCCGTGTAATATTCTTCTTCTCCAGTTTTTGTTAGGAGTTCTTTGTAATGATCTGAAGCAGCTTGCTTGATAGCACCTTGGCTCGTTTCTTGATTTCCTTTTCTATCGATGATAGAGGAAACGTTGTTCCTAATTTTTTGCACTGTAGTTTGTTTAGGGAAAAAGGCCGAATTTTTGTCTCCTCCTTTCAGCCATAACTGTCTAGACTTGATTCTCCATTTCTGTTCTTCTCCTCTATTGATGCAGTAAAGCTGGCCATAGAGTTTATCTTTGTGATCTTTATCTTCCTGCTAAAATCCACACTCCTCAATTGTGTTATGGAGATTTTCTAACTTGGCTCTGGTCTCTCTTTTTTCTTTTTCTGGCTCGGTGTAGCAGTTTTTTGCCTAGTCTTTTAGAGTGTATTTGACTCTTTTAATTTTTCTTTCCCAAATGTATCCCGAAGATCCTTCTATGTGCTGATGCCAAGTGCATTGGATAAGTTCTTTGGATGTTGTGTTTTCATTCCACAACGGACTGTATTTGAAGGGGAGAGGCCCCAATGGACAGTGGGTTTCAAGGACCAGAGATGTGGGGTAGTGATCTAAAGCTATGGAAGGGTGAATAGAGACGTAGGCAGTAGAGTAGGTGGAGAGGACATTTACATTCACTAGGATTTTGTCTAGTCTTTCCATGATGTTATTTTTCCCCAGCCTACGATTGTTATAGGTGAATTTGCGGTTTTTAGGGACTGCATCAACAAGGTCACAATCCTGCATAATAGTCTCCAACTGGTTTCTGTAGGGGTCTGGGGAGAAACAACCTCCTTGTTTCTCAATGGAGTGTAAGATGAGGTTTAAATCTCCCCCTAGAATAATGTTACTATTTTCTTCTTCAGCTATGTTTTCGCTAAGAGAGCCCCAACATTGGTCCTTATCTCTATAGTGGTTTGGTGCATATACATTGCAAATGATTATCCTTTGGTTATTTGTAGTACTCTTTAGAGTAGTCTTTATCTAGTGCTAATTAATTGTTTTTGCTGTAATACTCCAAGTATTTTGGTTCCAAAGCATTGCAATTGCCCCAGAGGCTCCTCTTGATTCAAAAACATAGCCTTTGTATTGTTTATGTTGTGCAATGATTTTTTTCATTTCTTGCTGCCCCTGTTTTGTTTCTTGGACTAATATAACTTATGGTTTCTCTTGATTTATTAGATCTTTTAAGGAAATTATTTTGGAGGGGCGCCCTAGTCCCTTACTATTCCAGGAGAGGACTTTCATCATTTCAAGTGGGGATTGCAGAGAGTTGCTCGCCCTTCCTTCCCCTTATTTACTGAATCTTTGTCAATTTTTCCCAAGATGTAGGACTCTATGGGATTCTGGATGCCCATGGGTATATCCTTCTAGGCATTTTCATCTCTTTGCTGTTTAGCCGATTTCCTTCCTGGCCCATTTTTCTTTTGATTGTCTAAGGTTGCACCATGCTCTTTTGAGTTACTTTTGGTGATTTTGGCTGAGGGTGGATCGGGAGGGAGGATGGAGGAGATAATCAGAGGGAGAGGAGATTCTATGGCATCGGTTTGGGCTACGGGGGGGGGGATTATCTTTTGGGGGAGTGAGGATATGGAAAGGGTTGGAGGATGGTGAAGGTGGTGGGGGGTGGGTTTGGTCCAACAGGGTTAGAGCGGAGTTAGAGAGGGATGAGGTGGATGGGATGGGTGGAATACGAGTAGAAGGTCCAGCTTGAGAGCTTGGCTTGGGGTTGGGGGCTGATTTTTTTCTTAACTGTTTCCCATTGTTCCTCTTGCAAAGTATTTTCTACATCTACTAATTTAGTACAACGATTGGAAAAATGGCCATATTCATGACATACCTTGCACTTGAATGGAATGTGTTCGTAATCCAATTACTGAATGTGGGTCTAATCATCCACCTTGAGCTTGATGGTCTCTAGAATTCCTTTGCCTAGATCTACTTCTACGCAGATGCGGGCACAAGCCTGCATGTTGTCTTTTGGTTCACTGTGATCAATGTATTTTCCTACAACGTTCCCAATAGCTCGAACTGATTCATCTCCCCAGCAGTGGAGAGGAATATGAGGAAGTCGAACCTAGATAGGTACAGTGCTCAGAATGTCCAACTCGGGATCAAAGTTTGGAGTCCATTTGTTGAGGTATAAACCTCTTGAATCCATGAAATAGGGCCCATCCTAAATATCAAATCTGTATCTTCTTTTGTCTCAAAATGAAAGGTAAAATACCCTTTTCCACAAAACAATATGGAGATTTTGCCTTGTGTTTTGTCAGACCAATTCCTTTCAACCCATCTTTGCACTGTTTTCGGTGATGGACAGAGTCCAGTAAATTTCTCGATGAGAGCTCGTTCTGCTAGAGCAAGGGTGACCATGCGAGGTAGAGTTGGGGGCAGATTAACTTCCTGCAAACATTGAGATTTTTCACGAACTTGGAGATTGCTGGGCGAGGCCTCTGAGATGGTAAGGATCTAACTAGAGCTGAGAAGGCCTGTTGAGCATCAACCACCTCCAGTGGAGCCTTCGAAGGGGCCATGACTGAGAGCCGAGGGCCGAGGCACAATCGAGGTTAACCTAGCAGTAGGGGTGCACTCAAGCAACTGCAGATAATTCTGGTAGCTTTGACATACATATTATGGGTATGATCAAAATGTAAAATATGACTAATATGGAAGAACAATAACTGAGAACTTAATGACCATTAAATTATGAATATTATTAATAAAGCTATTAAAACTTATAACTAAAATTTAATATTAACTTATTTGAAAATAACTATAGAATTTCATATAGATTCACAATCTCATGCAATTTACTAAAGCACAAAACAAAAATCTACTTCTACTTTCAACCAACGGAAGCCAATAGATCGATGAAAACAATATTAAAAAGAAGAAGACAAATCATTTGCACATAACATAATAAGTTTTCCTGGGGAAAGCCACAACTCAAAACCCCGCCTATTTTTATTGCATTAAATCAGAAATATGAGCGAAGATACAAATCTTGTTCTCACAAGAACAATTCCGCACAAGTATTCTCTACTCTCTACCTCACAAGCCCGCTATTAGCCAACACTTAGCCAATTTCCACTTTATGCCAAGCCTCTATTTCCTTGCATAATTCCTAGGATGAATAACATGTATTTAAAGGGAATTCATGCTTCCAAAACTACGCAATCCAAACATAGGTCCTTATTTGGTGTGGTTTCTCCCACTATCCACTTATTTGGTGCACTTTCTCCCATCTCTGGAAGACTTTGCTTGAGTGGATGTCTCCACTCTCAGATCCTCTACATGTGGTTGCTCCATATCAATCTAAGGGTCCTCAACCTTAGGAGCTAAAAGCTCATCAATCACATGTAGCTGAAGCTCCCTCTAAAGGGAAACTCGCATGGCCTTCTCCTCATCAAATTTGACATCCCTGCAAACCACTGTCATCCTCTTGGTTGGAAAGTACATCCAATAATTGTGAGGTGTATCAGTGTACCCCACAAATATCCCCAACTCTGTTGTCGGCTCAAGCTTCTTCCATGCATCTTTGGTCACATGAAAATATACTGATAACCCAAAAATCTTGAAGTGACCAACATCTGGCCTCTTACCAGAATAAGCCTCCTCTGGTGTCTTTATCCCAAGTATCTGATGTGGGCTACAGTTTTGAACGTAAACCACTATGTTGCATGCCTCAGCCCACAAGTGTAGTGGGAGATCCTAATCACGCAACATTTCCCTCGCTTCCCCTACTATGCTTATGTTCTTCCTCTCGTCCACTCCATTCTGCTGAGGGTTATGGGGTGCTGTCAACTCCCATTTAATCCCTTCCACTACACAGAAGTTCTTAAACTTGTTTAAGACATACTCACAATTGTTATCACTCCATAGATCTTTAACCTTCTTGCTTGAATCTTTCTCAAACAATGCTTTAAATTCACAAAACTTTGTGAAATTTTGATCCTTCTTCTGCATGAAAAATATCCAACATTTACGAGAAAAGTCATCAACAAATATAACATAATATCTGTGTTTGTCCGTGGATGTTGTCAAGAATGTTCCACACACATTCGAATTGACTCACTCTAGAATAACCTCTTCTTGACTGTCTTTGTTGTGAAAGGAAGACTTGGTGTATTTACCCAAAGTACACCCTTGCATGTATCAACTTGCTCTAGTGTACCTTTGGGAAAACCGGTGGAGATCTGCTGCATGATATTCAAAGCCCCATGATGCAAGTGACCCAATCACCTATGCCACAACTTGCCAACGTCTTAGCTCTGCACCATCTCTGCTTTCATGCTCAAAGAAACACAATCCTCTACCTCCAACTTATAGAGATTCTTTACCTGAATCCCTATCTTCTTTACTTGACCCGTGGCTATGTGTCGAAGGAACACCTTTCCTTTCGAGAAGATCACATCATAGCCTCTATTCTTAGCCATGGAAATAGATACCAAGTTCTTCTTCAGCCCAGGAACATACATAACATTCTTCAAGGTGTGTGGAACCCCATGCTCCCTGTGAAAAGTAAATGTGCCTAATCCAGTAGCATGATACCTCCCGTCACCACCCATCTTGATATGCATCTGGAGATCTTTCTCCTCCTGGTCGTTGACTGACTTCTTGTCGCTAGACATGTGGAATGAAGCTCCATTGTCTAAGTACCATACACTTCACATCATTGATGACACCATGCATGCAATGAGGGAAAAGTCCAATTCTAATTGAGAGACCAAAGCCTCACCCGCTGCTCCTCTTGAGGACTTCTTCTTGGACTTCTTGAGTGGACAATTTGTTGCAAAATGGCCCAGCTCATGAAAATGAAAGCACTTAACTATCGTCATGTATGTATTCTTACCTCCATGGCAAGAATCCAATTTGGCATGGGAAGCTTTCCCTTTCCCCTCCTTCACCCTAATAACCAAGGCACAATTCTCTTCATCATTAGTCTTTGATGAAGAGCCATCCCTGGTGTTCCTCCTAATCTCCGCTTGCATCAAATCCGACCACAATCATTCCCAATCTGGCAGCTTCTCCCGACCTTTGACAGAGTCTTGATAACTATGCCAACTCTTTGGGAGTCCCAGAAGAGAAAGACTCACCATATCGTCCTCGGAAACTATGATGCAAACACTTCCAAGTTCATCACGACATTGAGTTAACTTGGTCAAGTATTTTGGATTAGTCTTGCCTTTCTCCATTTTTATTTTTCGCAGTTTATCCTTTAGTGCCAATTTCCTTTGGTCACTGTTGTTTTGATACAAGTCTGTCAATGCTTTCCACATAGCATATGGAGTTTCCTTGCCATGGGGATTCGAGACAATGTGGTCTCGAACTCCCTTAAGGATTATCCGCCTCGCCTTCACCACACACTTCTTCCATTTGGTTAGATTCTATGCATCTGATGCTGCTGTCTCAGGGATGTCTTGATCAACGAATTACTTCAAGCCATTTTCCTCCAACATAGCCTCCATTTTTCCCTCTAGGCTATATAATTCGAGATTCCTTCCAAGGCATACTCGGGTTGCAAACCGTAGAATGCCATCTGAGGTATATATTACAAATTCAAATTTCACCTATAACCCAAAACTCGAAACTTCGAAATCTCCTCTAGTATATTGAATTCAGCTTTGATACCATGTAGAATTTCTTGTAGATTCACAAGCTCATGCAATTTACTAAAGCACAGTTAAAGAATATACTTCTACTTTCAGCCAGTAGAAGCCAATAGATTGATGAAAACAATATGAACAAGAAGAAGAAAAATCAATGGCACATAACACAATAAGTTTTCCTGGGGAAAGCCATAGATAAAAAACCCGCCTATATGTATTGCATTAAATTAGAAATATGAGTGAAGATACAAAGCTTGTTTTCATAAGAACAATTCCGCACAAGTATTCTCAACTCTCTACCTCACAAGCTAACTGTTAGACAACACTTAGCCAATTTCCACAACCCGCCAAGCCCCTATTTCCTTGTGTAATTCCTAGGATGAACCTAGGATGAATAACCAGTATTTAAAGGGAATTCATGCTTCCCAAACTGTGCAATCCAAACATAAGTACTTCTCTGATTGCATGCATGATATTTACAACTCAATAAATCATACAACTGATAGTACACTGTCCCTGCACTCTAGCCTCAACTGGGTCTTTCTCTGAATTGACATGCATGAATTTATCTTGAGGGAATCTTCAGTTAACTGGAGTAACACTTGTGGATGCATCAGTGCACTAGTTGATTGTTAGTCCTCTATTAGTTCCACAAACAATTAGAACTAATTTAACTTACCATAACTCAATAAACTGAGTTAATCTAATTACAACTCAAATAAAGTCATCCTAAACCCCTAAAATTTAGGGAGAACATATACATGACTATAGAAAGACTTCTAACTCAAAATTCCTAAGATAATTAAGTTAATTAAACTTAATTAACTATTTACAAGTCACTATGAGAATATAATTCGATTTTAATTCACAGTTTAATTCAAGGACAAATTAAATTAGGATTTCTTGTTATCATTTCTCAACCATAACAAGAATTAATAATTTATCATATTTTCACGTAGTTTTTTTTTTTAATCCTATTGCGACATTGATGTGTTTATTAATCATGTTGCGAAGTTGAGTTTTATTCTTCACAATGCCATGTGAGTTTTAGAAAAAGTTTGACCATATTAATAATAAGTTTGATCAATAACAATCACATTAATAATAAGTTTTATTAACCACGACAATTTTTTGAAAGGTTTGTTAATATTTAATAATAATATTAATAATAAGTCGCATTAATAACATTAGTATTAATATTGATCAATGAGTGTTAATGACGTTATATTAATAAGATATTATATTATAAATTTTTATTCATCATGTTGCAAAGTTGAGTTTTGTCAGTCACAATGCCATGCACATTTTTGAAAAGGTTTGATAATATTTAATAGTAATATTAATAATAAGTTTTATTAATAACATTAATAGTAAGGCTTAATAGTGACTGTTAATAGAATTTAATAAATAAAATATATATCTAATAAAATCTGAATTTATTCAATATTAACTATAATTATAAATATAAATATGATTTGTAAAAATATTATACTTATTATTCTTTAATATGAAGGTGTTTTTTTTGTCAGGATGGGATGGGCTGAGCAAACACTATTCAGCCCAGGCAACAACAACCCTCTATTTTCATCGTCCTCAAACAAATATTTTTAGATGATATTTTTAAAACCAATGACAAGTTTGGAACGGTGTAGAAGGGCACTCCCTCGGCTTCCACAACCACACAGACCAATCATTGACGGAGCTTGTGCACACCCACTTCTTTCCTATTTTTATTTTTATTTTTAAACACATCGATGCCTGAAAAAGGACTCCCTTAGACCTGTATGATCGCTTGAGGTAGCATCTCAACTACCTCACCATTATTATTATTGTCATTGTCATAAACTCTTAAAAAAAAATAATAGGCTTGCAATGAAAAGCTTCGTTAGTTTTTATAAAACAACCCTTACAAATAAGGCTTTTAAGCAACCTTGATAAGCAATAATTGGTCAAAGAATTTTGATTGAAAAATGTCCTGCACCTCACCACAGACTGCAGGTTGAAAATGATTTTTTTTTCTTTCTATTTTGTTTCTTTAAATGTGTAAAATACTTTGCATGGAGAGGAACTTCATGTAAAAAGATTTAAAGAAAATATAAGAAAATTGCTTTTGGAGCCTTCAAGCAAAGAATAATTTTCAAGCAAAATAAAAATTAACATCAAAGCTTCCTTGTTTGGCCATCATAAAAATTCACTTTCTCAATTTGTTAGATTCATATTTAACTTGGTATTCATTATAAAGACCATATATTCACGTTGTGCCATACAAAAAATTTACAAAGCAACTGGTAACTAAGATTTCAAAATGTCTCCCCATGGCAGATAAATATTTCGTTGTACCTCTTAGATTACAAAATAGGTAACCTGAAAATATAAATAGGGCTAACTCCCATAATTTTGTCTTTTGAATTATCTTTGAAATAATTCCATCCAAATTCCATTGTTTTAGTTTGGTGATAGGCCTCTACATATCCTGAAGAGAGAAGAATATATTTCCTTCTTCACGAATCTCAAAACAGTCCTTTCACGACTTGTATGAATTTATTTTCACTTCTACATCATGTATTGCTTCTTTCAATTCCTTTTAAACCTTTGATACCCTTACCTTAAAACATTGGCGTTGTTTACAATGTGCAATGGTGTTCTCTCTAGACTTCTTAACAGGAATTGTGGGGGCATTATTCTCCAAACCCACTTCAACTTTCACTTCTTTTGAGAGTTTCTTTTGAGTAGGATCAAGCTTGGCCACAAATTTTTGACAACCAACCTTGGATTTCTTAGTTAAAGGCTTATTATCTTATGCTTCTTCTTCCTTTGGCTCTTCCTTTCCAGCAACTAAACTCAATTTCTCCTCTTTCATCTTAGATTGTGCTATGGCACCTTTGCCTCTCTTCTTAGAAGCCATTGGAGCTTCAATTCAGCAACAAATACTTGATTTTCCTCGCTTCGAAAGGTAAAACCCTTACAAATGTGAATAAAGGAATTGTTGAGGGTATGTAACTAACGATAATAATTTTGTTGATGTGGACAATTCATTATTATGAGGAAGTGGATTTAACAACTATTCGAATGCTTTAGGTGTAAATTATTTATTAAAAATATTATTCGAATCTAGCATGATTGCTTCCTTATCATGTATATCGACTTTTTACCATTTTAATTATATGGGGACATTCATTAGGTTAAGTTTTCTAGTTTGATTCCCTTTCCAGCACTACAATGTTAGGATGCATCGTTGTTAGGGAAATAGCAGAAAAGATGCACTCTATTAATAAATGTTTTGGTTTTTAATATTATACTTAAGGTGTTTCTTTGCGGGGTTGTTCATTTCAATCAATAAGATTTATCCATTTTTGTTTGCATCTATCAAACCATTTATAGACATGTGGCACTGTATTTTTGACCACATGTGTTTTTGTTCTATTATTTGAGTTTTGGTACAACTAGATGATAGTTGATGTATAGAAATAACCAATTTTTGTTTGTGGAATTGGGATGTTGATATTTGTTTAATATATAGTAACATTGATATTTCTGCCATATTGCAACATCAACCTTTTAAATGTGATTGTATATGACAAATTATAGTTGACTGTGATTGAACATTATTGTCCATGGTTATCAATGTTTAACCAAAGACTACTATGGTTGAACTATGTTAACCATGGTGACAATAATTAAACTAGTTAAACCATAATTTAATATGGTTGCAATGTTGAGAATATAAAATATAAATTAAAAATTAAATAATAGAAAAACATAAATATTAGGTAGAGCTAAACCTAAACCTTCACCCTAACCTAACCTCAACCTCAACCTCAACCTAACCTAGCCTAATCTTAATGTAACCTACCCTTAACCTTAAGCTAACCTTAAGCTAACCTACCCTTAACCGTAACCTTATCCTTAACCTAACATAAGCTAACCTAACCTTAACCTTAACCTTAACCTAAACATAACATAACCTAACCTAACCCTAAGCCTAAACAAACCTTAACCCTAACCTTAACATGACATTAAACTTAACCTTAACCTAATCTTTATCTTAACATTAATATTAACCGTAACCTTAATCTACCCAACCTATCTTTAACCTCAACCTTACTCTACCTTACAGATCTTTAACCTAAACCTTAATCTAACTAACCTTTCAGTAACCTAAACCTAAACCTTAACTTTACATAACCTAACATTAACCTTAACCTTAATCTACCTAACATTAACCTTATAACCTAGCCTTAAACTTAACCTTAACTTTAACCTTACCATAACCCTGACCTTTACCTAACATTAACCTTATAACCTAACCTAACTTTAACTTAACACTAACCTTATAACCTAACCACCTTAACATTAACAATAACCTAAAATAACCTTAACCTAACCTAACCCTAGCTTACCCTAAAATTAACCTTATAACTTAACATTAACCTTATAACCTAACCTAACCTTAACCCTAGCCTTACCCTAACATTAACCCTAACCTTACCCTAAACTAACCTACCCTAAACTTTGCCTTAAGTCTAACCCTAACTGTATAAAATTAATCTTACCCTAACAGTAACCCTAACCTTAACCTTAACCTAAAATTAACCTTATAACCTAACCCTACCCTAAGCTAACCTTAACCTTACATTAACCGTAACCCTGACCTTATCCTGACATTAATCTTATAACCTAACCTAACCTTAACCTCAATATTAACATTATCCTAACCTTAACCCTGGTCATACCTTATCATTAACCTTGAAGCTAACCTTAACATTAACCTCAATCTTAACATTAACCTAAACTAACCTTATCTTGACATTAACCTTATAACTTAACATTAATCCTTAACCTTAATCTTACAATCTAACCTAACTATAACCCTAACATTAACCCTAACCTTACCCTAAACTAAACCAACCTAACCTAACCTTGAACTTAACCCTAACCCTAAATTTAAAAACTTAACCTTAGCCTAACCTTAACCCTAACCCTAACCTTAACATTAACCCTAACCCTAACCTTATAACCTTAACCTAAACTTAACCTTACAACCTAACCTAACCTAACCTTGACCATAACCCTAACCCTAACTTTATAAACTTAACCTTACCCTAACCTTAACATTAACCCTAACCCTAACCTTATAACCTTAACCTAAACTTAATCTTACCCTAACCCGAACCTTAATCTTAACATAACCTAACCTTAACCCAATGTTAAACCTTGACCTTTACTTTAACTTTACATTAACCTTAACCTTAACCATACACTACCCTACCCTACCCTAATCTTAACCTCACATTAAACTTGTAACTTAACCTTAATCTTACCCTAATCTAAAACCTACCTTTAACCTTATAACCTAACCTTAAACCTAACTTTAACCTTATCATTAACCAAACATTAACCTTCTAACCTTACCTTAACTTCCTAACGTTAACCCCTAACCTAACCTTAACTAAACTTAACCAAACCAAACCTAACTTTAACCTCCTTAACACTAGTCTTAGTCTTAAAGCTTAAACTTATTAATAAACCTTTCAATACAAGCCTTCATTGTGATAGAATTAAATATTTGTCAATAAATTTTAAAATTTCAAATATTTTTTTTAATTAATTATATAACACTTCTTAGTTATATAAATTTTATAATTTTAAATATATTTTTTTAACAAGAATGGGTAATGGATATATTGCCAAAGGTGGAGCAAGCTCCTATTACAATTCACTGTAACTTAAAAACACTAAGCAATGAGAGTGATATGGGAATGTAGTCCCTTCTCCATTGCTTATATTTGAAAATTCATTAAGATCTTTCGTTATTCTTGAATACTGTATTATGTATTGTCCTTCTAGAAAAGCAAATTTACATAACATTGGTCATTATGCTTGTTATTCATTTTGCTTACTGTTCCTTCTGCTTGCTGTACCTTCAACTTGTTGTTCCTTATGCTTGTTGTTCCTTCTGATTGTTGTTCTTTCTGCTCGTTGTTCCTTCTTCTGTTTGTTGTTCCTTCGCCTGCTGTTCTTTCAGATGTTGTTCCTTCTACTGTTGTTCCTTCGGGTTGTTGTTCCTTTGGCTGTTGTTCGTTCAAGTGTTGTTCCCTTTGCTGCTATTCCTTCTGCAATTGTTCCTTATGCTTGATATTCCTTCAAATGTTGTTCCTTCTGTTGCTGTTCCTTCGGCTTGCTGTTCCTTTTGCAGCTGTTCCTTCTGCTTGTTGTTCCTTCTACTATTGTTCCTTCTGCATGCTGTTTCTTCTACTTATTGTTCCTTTTCCTGCTGTTCCTTCTGTTGTTGTTCCCTCTGCTTGTTGTTACTTATGCTTGCTGTTTCTTCTGCTAGCTATTCCTTCTGCTGCTGATCCTTCTGAAGTTGTTCCTTATGCTTGCTGTTCATTCTAATTTTTTCTTGGCGTTCCTGAATGTGCCTTGATGAGTTCCTAAAACAACTCTCGCTTTGAATATTGGGGCCGATGAGCACAGATCTGTCAACTGTAAGATGGTTAAGGCAAGGGGTGAGTCAAGCAGGGTCCTCCATTAAGGCTGAGATTTCCTTGGGACAACAAACAACCTTTGTTTGCCAGCGAATCCGCTTGCATATTTAATTCCCACAGAACGTGCTATGAGTCGACTGTGTCAAATTCTTTCAATAAGTTTCGAATTTGCTGCAAGGTTTTGTTTAAAACAAGGTTACGAAAATGATCTTCGAAGTTTAAGAGATTAATCAGAAGCTTTGAGTCTCCAAATATTTGAATTTTTTTATGTCCTAGCTCCTTCGCAATCTGGCATGCTCTTAAGAGACTGTAACTCTCTGCTTGATTGTTCGAACTTATGCATAGACCCCAACTAAAGCTAGTTTTATTCGATCTAACTGGGGAGAGAATCAATCCTCTTGTACCTGTAGTTCCTAGGTTCCCCTTGGACACTCCATCGAAGAAGATAGTGGCTTTTGAGGTCCCCTGCCACCACTTGAGAAAGTCACTTTCAGTGAGACACAGTCGCTAGGTTGGAGCATTCATCGGTTTGCTGATTGTATCTTTCTGTTCACCTGATGCGCAAAATCCTATCCACTCAGAAGCTTCTGGTGGTAGAGGGGAGACAAAGACTGTTTTACCTACTATTTCCAATAGGATGGCTTTAACTTTGGCAGCCACTTCCACTGAGTTCGGGAGCCTGTTGTTGAAAACACAATTCTAGCCAACCATACTTTCCACCAAAGGCATTTTGGAATAGCTTGCCAAATGTTTTTCCAGACTACGTTTTTAGTTTTTTTCTTCGGGTTTTCATCTTCCTAGGAGGTGAAGAGGGAAACGAATAATATCTGGGAGGGTGGGGGACACTAAGTCCGTGGAGGACCATCTTCCAGACTGCTTGTGTGAAATTGTAGTCAACCATTAAGTGGTCAGAGGTTTTGATAGTAGAATTGCATAGGCTACATCTAAAGGGCCCGTAGAATCGTCTTTTGGTTAGATTTTCTCCTATTAGAGCTTTTTTGTGCATGATAACCAAGTGAAGAAATTCACCTTTGGTAGATTAAAGGAGGACCAAACGGATTTTCAGAGCTTCGGTGTTAGCAAGGGGGCATGTATAGCTTGTAAAGAGGAGAATCCTTGAGTTGTTGTATATATTCTGGTTCTTCCCCACCCCCATTTGTCTTTGGATGAGCGATGGACTGGGGTGAGACCAGTGAGTGTTTCACATAACAAGTTTTTTTGGGATTCCAGGTGGTTGGGAACTCTTGGAAAAGTCCATCCTGCCCAGTTCCCTTTGTTGTCCCAAGAACAAATATCTGCTAGCCGGAGGAGACCTTTGTTCACTAGCCAGATCTTTAAATCATTGCAGGAGTTTAGGGTGGCCAAAGGGGCATTCCCTTGTATAGTATCCTCCCACAGTAATGTTCTTTCTCCATTTCCTGGAATTCTATATAAATGTTGTTGTACATGGTCGACGCTTCTTCTGACTAATTCCATATTGTTGTTCCTGTTGGAGTAGATGTTGTTGTGAGGTTTCTCAGTGAGCTTCCCTTTAGGTTTTTCTTCCAGAGGATCTTACTGATAGGATGATTTTTATCTGCATATAGTTTCCAAATGATTTTTCCGCCAAGAGCTAGATTTGCCAGGCCTGAATCTCGTATGTGTAACCCACCTTGCTGGAGTGGCCTTTTTAGGATATCCCAACTTACCAGATGTAACTTACTCTGATTGCCTTTGCCTCTGTTCCAAAGAAAGTCCCGAAGGAGCTTGGAGATCTGTTCTGTGATAGTCTTGGGTGCTAGCAGGAGGGAAGACTGGAATATGGGGAGGGCGGAGAGGACTGCCTTTATCAAAACCATCTTCCCAGCCTTTGTAAGCCATTGGCCTCCTTAGTATGTTATTTTTTCTTTTATCTTGCTTATTACTTCTATCCAGAGGGAGGGAGGGCTTTGTCCCAGGGTTAAGGGAAGGCCTAGGTATTTGATCTTTTCCCATTTGTCATACCCAGGGTAACCCAATGTGCAGGCCATTCGAAGGATAGTTGGATGGTCTACATGCCTTCTAGACAACACTTTTTCTTTTGTTGATCAAGGCTCTTGAGATTGAGCAGTAGTGACGAAGAATTTATTTGAAAGCTTTTGCTATCTTAATCGAGGAACCCCCCAAAAGGAGAGAATCATCCGCAAAAGGGGCATGATTTATTGGATCAACTTCTCTTGCTACCTTGATACTTGGGATAGAGCCTGATTTCATTTCCGTGGTTAGCTTTATGCTTAAGGATTCAACCAACATGATATAAAGAAAGGGTGACAATGGGCACCCTTGGTGGAGCCCTCTTGAAGCTTGAAAGAAGTCAGCAGGTCTACCATTGACCAGGGGCGCTATCCAAGGTATGTGAGTGCAGACTTTTATCAAATTGACAAACTCAACACTAAAACCGAAGGAGAGAAGTATTTTATTAAGAAATGAAAATTTAACCTCGTCAAAAGCATTTGACATATCCAACTTGATGAGCATGCCTTTTTTCTTCTAAGTGTGGCTAGAGTGGAGGGCTTCTTGCACTTAGATCACATTGTCTATGAGGTGTTTTCCTTGACAAAACTGCCTTGCAGAGGGGAGATTAGGTTCCCTAATAGAGGCTTGATTCTATTGGCTAAGAGTTTGGCAATGATCTTGTAGGAGGCATTGCAGAGAGAGATAGGCTAGAATCTGTCGAGAGTCTCAGGGTTAAGTTCTTTTGGGATTAGGGCAAGGAAGGTGGAGTTGGTGCACCCTCCCACTTTGGCTTTCTTTTGAAAGGCTTTTACCATTCTAAGGAGATCGAGTTGTATTACATTCCAATAAGCTCTGTAAAAATGAATGGTGAAGCCATCCGACCCAGGGGATTTATCTGGCTCCTTTGACCAAATGACTTCCACTATCTCTTTTTCTATAAAAGGCTTCAATAACCCATCATTTAAATCTACCGTGACAAGTGAGGGGATATTTGACAAAAATTCAGTAGCCAGGTCTTCATCGGAAGAACCATCCTCCTGGAATAGATGCTGAAAATGGGATGTGGTAACCTATTTTAAGAGCGGTTGTCCTTTGATAACTTCCCCCTCACTGGTGGATATTTTTGAAATGTGATTCATGAGAGATGAGCTCTGCATTATCTGTGAAAGAAAGCTATGTTTCTGTCTCCAGCTTGCAGCCAGAGGCTGCGAGACTTAAGGTGCCAGTATTCCTCTTCCTTTTGAAAGGAAAGAAAAGAGTTGAACAGGGCGTATATTACTCTCCCGGACATCAAACAAACCTTTCACATCAAAATTTTTGTAAACTACCATTGCACGCATGTGGGCTAATCTGTTGAGTGTTATATGTGTTATCTTCTCTTGTGTGTTGTGACTCCCGCATACGTGTGGACTACTCTTCCATAAGTTGTGTATGTATTGTTGTGTTGTGTGTTCCTCGCAGTGTTAGGACTTATCCTAATTGACCTAGAACTCACTCTCACCATCTCCCTTGATGATGAGAGAGCCATTGAAACAAGTAACACTTACACTCACCAGGCACATGAACCTCACTTCTCAAAGACAAATCAAACCATTCTCCTGTGCTGACAAGAAAGACTTGAGGAAAATCCTTAAGATAATGGCAACTGGGCCATCGTACCAATGGGACTCCCACACCAAACGGTGTGAGGTCTAGTTGGGACTTCATACTGGGGTGATCCCCTAATGTTGGCAGATCTAGCACCATCAACAGAGCCTGTTGAGATTGCAACAAGATGATGGAGCTTAGTGAAAAGAGTCACCTTCACTAAGTGGGCCCGCAGGCTATTTTTGGCGCAAGTCTATTTTTAGACATATGGATCATGTCTATGGATTGCAGGTTGCTGGTTATGGATGATTGATCAAGTTGGAAAAAATAGATGGACTTCTATTTTTGATGAAAGTGTGAGTGATCACAGTGTGAGTGATCAAGTCTATTTTTAGACTGGCTGTCAAAATAGAAAAGTCAAATATTATTATCTCACAATAATATTTGGACTATAAACTTAATCTTATTCTCTTGGAGCACTTCAGTTCGAGCTACGGATGTGGCACATGCAATTGCATGAAGGAAATACGTGGTTCTTATGGGTTAGCTGAATATTTGCATGCATGACTTAAGTTAGAACTCAAGTGAGTTGAGTTTAGTGGACTGGAGGTGCAGTTGATGGAGTTGTGTTCAGTTTAGCTTTGTTAAACTGGTTGTATTTAGTCTAACTGGCGATAGACTAGAGATGAGTTGGGTGAATTAGTTATTAATTAATTCACAAGTTATTAACTCATAATACAACTAATGAATACATCAGTTAACTCAGTTGCATATCAGTGCATGTTCAGTTCAGCAAGGACAGGAGTTAGAGAATCAGATTGCTATCAGTTGTGACTATAGTTGTGCACCAGATCTTACACAAATCAGGGGATTGAGTATGCCAATGAGTTTACACACATTGTAGCTTGTTCTCACGTGATTTAGCCAAGGAAAGACGTGGCTACCTTGGAATTATCACCGGTTCTTGTGCAGGTAGTGAGCAGCAGAGGCAGGCAAGCAGCGGAAGAGATTTGAGCCAGTGATTGATTCAGATCTGAGCTGTATTGTGTGTAACAGGTGGAGCTGGTACTGGATTGCTTGTGATAAGAATTGTACTTTGTAATGTTACATGACTCAATCATTAATATACAGATAGTTGGGGTTTTTAGCGAGATGCTTTCCCCGGGATACATACTGTGTTAATGTGTGAATGCTCTTGATGTTTTATTGTTATTGATGCTGCTATATTGATGATCAACGTAGAGGAGCTTATGTATTGTTGTATGTTTTCCGCAATAGTACATGATCAGGATAATCTCCATTGAATATGTGTTAAATTATTCAAAATTTCTACATGGTATCAAAGCTGTTGATCATCAGATCTACTATTTCTACAGGATATCAAAGCGAGGATTGATCATCAGATCTATTATTCAGGAAGTGACTACGTTTTATTTCTTC
>APFE030747172.1:56807-71643 GCA_000404065.3 Pinus taeda
CTAGGAGATGAAACACCAAACTATGTGCCCCATTGGGGTTAATTGGTACATCAACTTCCCGAGGTCCTAACTATGGCATATGAGCTTTGTTTGGCACACACGATACCTCATTAGAAAGATCTATCCAAGGAATACAATTGGTAACAAATAATATTGAGTTAAAAACTCATATTCACCACCAATGATTTTCCAAAAAAAATCGTTTAGGGCCTGAAAATGGCTCTAAAGTTCAGGACCTGAAAAAACTGCCAAAAAATAGTAAATTGTGCTACAAGTAAGGAAACTGAAAAATTGAAAGAAACAATGGTGGGGGTCCAAGTGGAGTAGGTGGGTGGCCACCAATATCCACCTGAATCATTCCTCCCCCATTAGGAAGCAATGGTCCCCATTACGTTGAGTTCCTCCATGAGATTAGGAAACTTCTACTAAGCCTGGTCCCTAGTGAGCCACTTCCATTAGTGTAGGAGTTGGCCAAATTTGAAAACCTGATATAGTTGGATCTTCTGCTTGCAAGTTTTCTTAACCAATTGTCCATAATCAGATAAGTTGTGGCTTGTGCCATGCATTCTGGGTTTAACTCTGTTGGTGTGAGTTGTTCTGCAATGTCGGATGTGTCCACATTGAACACTAGGTGCATACCAAGGAATGGTGGAATACTAAGCTCAAAGGAATTGTCCCCTATTGCCTTGGTGATGGTCTATGGCCTACATCAGAGCAGGTGAATCTTACAGTGGGGCCTAGCGAGGTGCTCCTTCTGCAAATGTAGCGAAACTTTGTTGCCCACCTAGAACTTGTCTGGTACCTGATGCTGATCATGCCACTACTTGTACTTAGAATTGGCTCTGTCCAATATGTCATGGGCCTTTTAGTGGATGTGCTGAATGTGATCAATGAAGTTGTTTTCCTTACCGGCTTTGGACTAGACATGAGATGAATCTGCCTGAGTAGTTACAAATGGTATGGCCACATCAATGGGACATAATGGCTGAAATCCCAAGCCCAGTTGAAAAGGGTTGTGGCTAGTTGAGCTGTGGAGATCCCAGTTATAGCTATGTTGGACATAAGGGAGGCTCTCATCCCATGTGTGTGAATGCTTTGATTTGTACATGCGCAAAATGTGTACAATCATCATGTTGATGACCTCTATCTTACCATCTGTTTGGGTATGGAAAGTTGTGGACTTAGTGAGCTTGGTGTCTAGCATCGACCACAGACTGGACCAAAATGTACTAAGGAACTTGTTGTCTTGATTTGAGATGATAGACTGTGGGATCCCAAATTGTACCCACACTCGTTCAAATAAGAGTTTAGCAGTAGCTTCTGCTATGATATTATTCTTGCAAGCTGCCATAATGGCCATCTTTGAGAATTTGTCGTTGACCACAAAAAAACAGTCATTTCCATGCTTAGTAGAAGGGAGGCCCAACATGTAATCCATGGAGATGGATTCCCATGGTCAACTAGGGGTAGGAAACAGAGTATAGAGGCCTTGCTTCTTGATGGTTGGTTTGGAAATGGCACAGGTAGTGCAGGATCTGATGTACTTATCGACATCTTTTCGAAGATTGTCCAATTGAAATAATTCTATAGTACTGCCATTATTTTCTCGACCCTGAAATGCCCAGAAACCCGACTACAGTGCGCTTCCCAAATCATCTTGGCACACTCGCTTGAAGGAACAAAAATTTGTCCCAAGTGTGATAACAGTGCATCCTGGAGGTGAAAATCTGGAACTTGCTGACCCTCCAAGAGTGTCCAATATGTGTGGCTGAATTATGGGTCGCTTTTGTAGAGAAGTGGCCAATCATAAGTCTCATGCCCACACGAGTTTAGAACGGTGGTTAATGCCATGATTGGTGGTCGGCTGAGGCATTCTGCAACATTATTGATGTTTCCCTTCTTGTACTTGATATTCAAATGGAACTGTTGCAGGTATGTGGATCACTTCTAATGGTGATCATTCTACAACTTCCCTTGCATCTGTATGAACTGCAGGATCAGTGGTCTGTGTGGATGATCGTTTCCTTCCCCGGAATGTAATGGTTCCATTTTCGATAGGCCTGCACAATGGAATACATCTCTTGTCATAAGTGGGATACTTTTGGACTATGTCTGAAAGTGTCTCACTCTAATATGCCACTGGATGCTCCTGTTAAGTAAGGATTGCCCTAATAGCATAGTTAGAGGCATCTGTCTCAATCTCAAACGGTTGTTGCAAGTCTCATAATGTGAGAATTGGTGCAGAGCAAAAGTGATGTTTCAACTCTATGAACATCTTCTGTTGAGATTCATACCAAATAATTTTTCTTTCACTCCTCCCTTGGTGACTTGACTCAAGGGCCAAGTGATATGAGAGAACCCCAACAAAACCTACGTAGAAATTGGCAAGACCCAGAAAGCTACAGAACTCTGTTAGAGTGGTTGGGGCTAGCCAATCCCGAATGACTTGGATCTTGGATAGATACATATGCACCCCTCGTTCATCAATAATGTCTCCCAGATACTGAACCTGGGTCATGGAAAAAGTGCATTTCTCCAAATTGGTACACAACTTGTGTTGTCATAGTGTTTGGAGAACATGTCAGATGTGGTGGAGGTGCTCTTCCCAACTTTGGTTGAAGATCAAGATGTCATCCAAGTATACCACTACAAATGAGTTGGTGAATGGCTACAAGATTTCATCCATCAGCGTCATGAAGGTTAAAGGAGCATTCATCAACCTAAAAGGCATAACCAACCATTTGGAAAGGCCCTCCTTGGATTTGAAGGTAGTCTTCCACACATTAGAGGGTTCAATTGGTACCTGGTGATATCTGGACTTCAAGTTGATCTTGCTAAAATATTTGGCCCCCTTGAGTTGGTCCAAAAGGTCATCAATATGTGGGATCGAGTACCTCTTCTGGACAATGATCTTGTTCAGTGCCCGATAGTCAATACAAAGTCTCCAAGTCCCATCCTTCTTCTGTACCAACACAATCGGGCTCCCACAGGGCAATGAACTCAGCCGATTGTGACCTTTCTGCAGAAACTCCTGAATATGCCTCTTGATTTCATCATTCTCCATAACAAAGCACTAATAGATTGGTCCATTTGGAAATGACACACCTAGGGTCAAATCGATGGTGTGCTTGACTTGACAGTGCAGAGGCACCCCTTTGGGGGAGGTGAATATGTCCTCGTACTCCTCCAAACCTTGTCCATCTATTGTTGTCATGCGGAGGGGCCTTATTTGGAGGTCGTGGTGACTATCTTCTTCTTTCCCTAAGGACGTATCATCAGGAAACAAATTTTCTTGGTTTTGGAAATGAGGTTACTACATTATTTTGTAGTAAGCAAAGAGATGGTGGTAGGTGATGCTATCTCCAGTACCTTGTACAAATTATTTCCTAAGGTAGCAATAACAGCGTGAGGCCTTGACTCATACACAAAATGTCACTTCCACAAGTATGGTTGGACTAATAATACATCACAAACATCAAGAGGAGCAACATCACATAATACCTCATCCGTGAAGGGCTTGATGTTGTATGGAAGGAGACACTGTTGGCTGATGCGAAGATCCCGTCCTGGGCCGGCTGATGCGAAGATCCCATCCTGGGTGAAGCCACTCGATGGTGTATGGTTGTGGGTGTGTTGTGGTCAGTAAGCCCAACTACTTCATGACCTCTGTTGAAATGAAGTTCTTTTAGCTCTCGCTGTTGACAATGAACTGTAGCAGGGAAACCTTTACCCACATCTGGTAGTGGAAGAGGTGATCCTCCTCTTCTAGATTTTAGGTTTCTCCTTCTGGATCTTCATGATGGCAATAGTGGTGTTGGGATCCACATCGATAATCTTATTCCTTTTGTTATTCCCCTTGTCGGGTTCTAAATGTGAGTCAGAACATGCATCTAATTCATAAGCGTTCAACTCAGCCACTAGTGGCTGCTTGGTTTGACACTCACTTGTGTTGTGAGTGGAGTTCTTATGGAACTCACACCACTTTCTTGTGTCCTTCTTTGGCTTCACGATGTTTTTATTTTCTTGCATATTTGGCAGGTTGTCCTAAGCTGCCCTGCCTTGGCTTTGTCCTATGTTCTATGGTTTGGGGGCACCTTTCCCTTACTTCAGATTCACATATCCAAAGTCCCACTTTTTCTGTTTAAGCTTCTACACGATCTTGATAGCATATCGGTACGTCATGCCGAGTGAGGAGATATCCAGGAACTCCATCTCATCTTGGATGTACTTGTGTAGGTAGACGCGATACTTGAGTATGAAATGTTTCTCAAAATCCTTAATACCCAACTTTGTGTGAAGGGTATGAAAAACATTGGTAAACTGTAACACATCTTGGTCCCTTCCCTACCGCAGCGTGGTACACTTTATGTATTTATCCTCATAACTACCGACAGGGTAGTACTTCTCCTTGATGGCATCCCAGAATGAGTTCCAAGTGGGTGCGGATGAAAACAACGAGGGTGTACTTTCATCCTTCTGCTCATAGTAGGTTTTCCACAAGTCCTTGATGTGGGGGGTGGATTTGATAAGAGAAAAAGTAATATTTTCCCAGTCGGAAAAACCATGAACATAAAAATATCCTTCTAACAAATTTAATTAGTCATGTACGACATCTGCACCTATCTTGCCCTCAAATATGGGAATGTCAAAGTTTACTTGTACCTTAAAAGGAATGGCACCTCCAAAGTGGTTGCTAGATGTGGATGCATCATCGGTGGGCAACCGTTGAAGGATCTGGGCAAAGTTATCCATCATCACATTCGTTTGTTTCTTTAGGGCCTCCTCAGGCAATATTTTGATAGGATCTCCTGCTCCCTCATCTTTCTTTTCTCCCCCCATGGGCGACCATCGAGGTTTGTGAGGCTGATCTTGCAAAGGTTCAACCAAATCGAGCCCTAAATCCTTATGCCTCGACCTTGTTGGGGACATGCAAAGAAGGATCGAGAAAGAGAAGACTTCTTTGATACCACTGATCAGAATTTAAACAGGAACACAAAAAATTATAGATATAACCGTAAACATAGAGGTGTAGCAGAAGTAAAACTTCATTTCATTAATATCAAAGAATTGAAATATACTTACATGCATAATGGAAATAAACTAGCTCGGGCGATGGTAGATTCTCTGAGAAGAGATGTGGCACCTACATGCCTATGAACTGTGTTACAATGAGGCTCAAATGCCTATTTATTATTGAAAAACAATGGGAAACCCTAAACATCTAAAAACCTAACTCTAGGAGATAAAATGCCAAACTATGGGCCCCGTTGTGATAAATTGGTACATCAACTTCCGAGGGTCATAACTATGTCATATGATCTCCGTTTGATGCACACTATAGCTCATTAGAAATATCTATCGGAGGACTACAACTATTGATATTTTATATCAAGGTAAAAGCTCATATTTGCTAATGGTGATTTAAAAAAAAATGTCGTTTAGGGCCTCAAAACAACTTCAGAAGTTCAGGACACGAAAAACTACCAAAAATAGTAAATTGTGCTACAATTAAGGAAACTAAAAAATTTAAATAAACAATGGTGGGGGTCCAAGTGGAATAGGCGGGTGGCCACCAATATCCACATGGATCACATAACCATCATTTGGAGATAAGAAGGAGTTATCATTTGGAACAAAATATCTTGTGGAAAAGTGCAAGCAATGTGTTGAAGTCATTGCCCCCTGTGATATAAAATTTGAAGTTCTAGAATTTTCTGGTAGAGAAGTGATAAAATGGAGAGAAGAGCCATGCGAAACAGTGAAAGAGTGGCTCAAGAAGGAACCCATCTAGCCACTATATATAATATAAAGGAGAAAGAAGGATTTATTTCCCGTAAGAAATCAAAACAATCTACATCCATTAGTGATCCATAATATACTTAGATAGAAAATACATATCATATCAATTCCTTCAAACATCTATCTCATAGATGATTTTATTCACTTGGATGATAATCATAATCTTCTGGAAGAGGAGTTCAATCATTTGAAAAGCATATTACTTGATATTAATGCTTATTTATGATGTTAACAAAGAGGGGCCATGATTTATTTGAAGAATTGTTCACTGTGCCTGTAACAACCCTTTGAGATTAGATACTACATTGATGAATCGAGAAAGGTATGCATGTGTTACTACAAGCTCACATGGTAGATGCTACATTTTCCTTTGTAGAATATATATTACACCCATAAAATGGGGCCTTTTATTCTTTCCTTTGCTTCATAGGCAAAAAAATTCATTGCATCTCCTCTCTAGTGTGGAGGGAACTTTTTCAATAGCTTTATGATGTTGCTTTTGTAGAATATCATATCTTCCTATTTTCATTAATTTTATGGCTAATTAGTGTGATCCCTACAAGCTCATTTCCCCCTTCATTATCTTGTGGTATAATGGCACATTGTGATTTGATTGAAGCATTAGAAGTTTGTGTTAAAGTTACCATCACCAAATTTAACAAGCTTGAGAACTATAAGTAATTTTTAAGAATTATTGAAAGTTATTGCTAGTATTCAAAGTTGGTTATAGGTTAAGATTGACTAGTTTGCATCATTTAGAATTTACAAAGTTCAAAATTGATTGGAAAAAATTACAATTTATGGAACCATAAGATACTAATAATTAATGAGTTCCAAGATTTTGATCAAATCATCTTAGGAAAAGAACAAATACAATAAATTGATCATTAAAACTATGATAAAAGAAACAAAGAAGCCTTATTTCTTCTCAAATTGTTAGTTTAGGTGTGTTAATTTCAAAGAGAAGAAATGTCAAATTAGCATTTTATCTGATGGGTGAATCTTAAAAATAAGTATCAAGCATCAAAAGTTGGGCAAGCATTGTGATTGAAACACCATTTATTTTCCATGAAGTAGCAAGGGGGATCAATATATAAATATATGTTGAAATTAAGGATATTAGTGATCAATTGCTTGTTATTAGGAAGCCAATAGATGATGAGGATATGGCCACTTTGGTGATGTGAATGTTACACCATTTTTTAATTCATTTGTAGTCATTCCATTGACTTGGGGAGATTCAAACAATTATGTTTAAGAAGCTATCAACATTTCTTCTACAAAGGGAAAGGGGATTAGGTCAAATTAAGGAATCAACTTCAACCACAACGGAGAATGCATTCAGTGTAGAATACAAATGCAAAGATACATTAGAGTAGGGGGAGGTGCTCGCGGGCATGGTTGTATTAGGTTAATAAAGATAAGGTGTTCAACATGATAATAATGAATTCTTGTTGTAGATTATTATGTTTGAGATATTAGATGACAAATCTTATCTATTGAAAGTAGGAAATTGTTAGAGGTCATGTTTAGATCTACTTGAAACTTGAAAAGTAGCAAATTGTTAGAGGTAATTTTCAACTATATATTGAAGCCAATTGAAATGCAACCTTAACAGAGCTAGTGATTTAATTACAATATTGTGTTGTATTGCCGTTTTCTTTTACAATTGAAGCATACAATTTTGACTCTAGTTACAAGACATCATCTTCATTACTCATAATGATGTTTCTATCTTCTAGAATATTATAGGGGATTTGAGTATAAAATTACTAGCCAGTTGAATCCAAATAAGCTCAAAATCAAAATCCTCTATTTTTTCATTTATTCTCATTCTGGACAAAATTTGAGTGGATATTAGGGACTCCATTATTATAATTTTTGTTGCAACCAAAATTTTGTCAATTTTAGAGATATAAATAGTATTGACTTGTCACTATTTGGCATGAAACTAGTGATGAAATTTTGGTTAAGCTAGCATTAATGGTAGGACTATTTTTATAGGTATCATTAGCGTGAATTTTGGTTCAAATCAAGGACAAATAAAAGTACAAAATTGTGTTCTTGTTTGCATCCAACTATAGAACACATGTACATTTAATAACATATTTATTCATGACTACCATTTAAAGGAACATCTCATGGGTTCCTTGTGATTGCACATAAAAGGACTTTTTTGAAACTAGCATAGATCCATGCTAAGCCCATGACTATCAAGTGTCGAGATAGATTAAATCTCTTGAGGGACCTCTTTTAGAGTGCAAAACTTCAAGAAAGGTTTGCACCTTGAGAGATTTGATCCATTTCTTCACTTGATAGATCCAAGGTGAACATGGAATCATGCTGGTTTCACTCACACACACACACACACACATGTATGGACCCCATGTTGAACGTGGAAGGAAATGCACATCTCCTTCATCTTGGGTAACACACTAATAAAATGTTTTAACCATAAATAATTTTTTTATTTTCATTTGTTTTATATAATATATACATAGTTGACATTGAAATATTTTACTCAACATGGCCATTAAAATATTTCATTTATTACCCACATTGTCCACAATAATATATTTTTTTGTTATTATTATATTTTTAAAGATACATCCTCCTCGTATTAAACATTGAAGTAATTACAAATCTCCCTCATACCTTGAATTAGTAAGCACCTATTAGTCAAACAAGAACACACGCACACTATTAGGGTCCGACCATAACCCCCTTATTTATGTAATAGGGTCGATTCATAGTTATAGTTAGTAAAGAGTCAATAAAGCCCATGTTAATAATTTTAAGTGGTTGACCCGCATTTAAATAAATGGACCACAGTTAGTTGAAAATGGGCCATGGTATTAAGAGAACCATGGTACTGACCCATGGTATTGCACGTATGAATCCTATATAAAGAATAGAGACTCCCATTGAGGAGCGTCATGTATTATTTTGCAATGGAGCCCTGCTCTATTGGAGGTTGCCCTGTCGAAGAGGCAAGTGGACATTGCTTTCATCTTTGAATAATAAAATACATGTCGTTATTTCTCATTTTGTTCTATGTTCTGGGTTGTGTTTCTTCGTATATTTGGTAATCTGGCATCTTCTCGTAGGTCAAGAGCATAACAAGTGGTATTAGAGTGCTTTCCAGGGTCGGTGGTATCTCCATTTTTAGTAGATTTTTTTTTTGGCTAGAGACGTGTTCCAATGTATCTAAACCATGGGATTTATCTTTAAGCACATAAACCTGCAGATTTTGGGAGGCATGCACACAGGAAATACAAGAGGTGGTCACGCTTGTTGGACTCCCTTGTAACCCCTGTGGGTACCCCTTCAAGTAGTAGTGCATTAGACAGAACTGTGCACGGACTGTCTTCCATGTACCCTCTGGGTATATCGGAAGCCCCCTAGATAAATAATTGGTCATATTGCTACTACAGTACACCGAGAACAACACTCGGGGAGATTACTCGCGCATACGATAGGGTAGTCAAGTAGTACGACTAAGGGTATGGTTGATCCTCCTTAGTTAGTGCCTTGAAAGATTGGGTTGAGTACTAATGTTGGACCCTTATGTATATTGTGATCTATAGCACTTGACACTACTTGAGACCATAGTTCCCTCATCTCTATAAAGATTTCCCATCATCTTCTTTTCCAAATCAGATCAAGCAGTTGGGGTTCTGTCGCTATTGCAACAATAAGATCCACCAGTTCAGGGTCTACCGCCACAATACCATTCAGATCTAGCAGCTGGGGTTCGGTCGCTGCAGCAGTCCAACTCACATTCAACAGTTGAGGGTTTCGCAGATATATCTGACCATTTGTGCAGGGTGGCTTGTGGCTCCTATACCCTAGGGCGATTCTCGCTGGACATTGGGCAGGATTAACTTTTCTGAAAATTGGCTACTTATAAGAGACTTAGCCCATAAGAATCAGGGCGATGAGCTAAGCGTGGTGGTACCATTCACTTGTTAGCTTCAATTTTCAGGTGGTCCCAAATTTTTTCAAAGTGAAGACAAGTGACCCATATCTATGTATGGCAGAAATCAGAGTTCAAGCCAAGGCCAATGAAAAGATCGAGACCATTGAAAAAAATTTGGATTGGATAATGGATTAGCTGAAGACATTAACAACCAAAGTCACAGAGGGCAAGTCGACGTTACAATCAGAGGCAGATGGTTTTAATGAAGACCTTGGAGGAGAATCTAGCCATCATCTTTAGTTCCATGGAAATCACCAACATTCCCACCCTCGACCTCCCAAGCTGGACATGTACAAATTTGATGGCTCTAATCCAGAAATATGGGTAGCACAAATGGAACAATATTTCACTATGAATCACATTATAGATGATGAAACTAAACTACGCGTGGGAGGCCTTTACTTGGACCAAGAAATATAGAAATGGTGGCAGTGGCATCATAAATGCTATCCAAGGACAATTACTTGGTAGGTGTTCACAAAATCCATTTGTGACCGCTTTGACCATGAATCTAATTTTTTGGGTTGTCTTACTAAGCTCAGACAGACAGGCACAGTAAATGACTATATTACAGCCTTTGAGAAATTGGCCTTTTGTACAGCAGGTCTAGGAGATGAATTCTACTTTGAATGTTTTATAAGTGGTCTCAAAGAATCCATCCAAGCCCACGTCCGGATGCACCACCCAACCACATCGATGGAAGCTTGCACAAAGGCTATCGAAGTGGAACGTGCTCTAGCGGCCCAGTTGCCTTGTCCAAATTTCATAGCTAAGGGACACCCTACCCAGGCTCAGGGCACTACCCAAACACTTAAGGTTCAAAAGGTGTCCCTTGTAGAAATGGCTGAAAGAAGGAAGCAAGGATTGTGTTACTACTATGATGACAAATACTCCCCGGGGCATAAATGCAAGGAACCCAAATTCTTTCAAATTGATGCTACTGATCACAGTTCATCTAAGGAAGCCCCACCCTATGAGGGACCAGAGGAGGAATATGAGGACAACCAATAGGACAATGAGCTCCCAGCTACACTAGAAGAACTAGTCATCTCACTCCATGCTTTGGTAGAAATTTCTTCTCCCCAACTCTAAAAATCAGAGGTTTTATTAAACATCGCCCAGTAGTAGTATTGATTGATAGTAGCAACACGCATAACTTTATCCATCATAGAGTCACATAAGTTGTTCATTGTTTTGTCAGGGAAGTCTCTAATTTCTAGGTCCAGATTGCTGATGGGGGGACAATGAAATGCGAAGGCTGCTATGAAAATATCAAACTTCAAATGGGAGATTACCACCTAAAGATCCACATGTTTTCCATCAACATGGATGGTTGTGACATTGTCTTGGGTGCTGAATGGCTCCGCACACTGGGCCCCATCATAATGGATTTCCAGGAGTTATATATGATCTTTAAGCAGAATGACCACACACATACCCTCCGCGGATTCCAGGCAGGTACTCCTTCTATCATCAGCTCATATTGAATAGAAAAGTTGTTAAAAAACGGCCATCATGGAGCTATCACCAATTTAATGGCATCTAGGCCATCGAGCCCACTACTCTTCATATTCATCCTGAGATGCAACAGGTCTTAAACAACCACCCGTAGGTCTTTGACAAACCTCACGAGCTTCCACCCTCAAGAGGGGAACATGATCATAGCATCACTTTGGTCCTAGGGGCACAACCACTGAATGTGTGCCCATATAGATACCCTTCTACCCAAAAGAATGAAATTGAAAAAATGATCAAGGAACTCCTGGAAGCCAGTGTCATTTGTCCTAGCATCAGTCCATATTCATCACCTGTGGTCATGGTGCTCAAAAAATATGGGGAATGATGCATGTGTCTAGACTTGAGGGCCCTCAACAAGCTTACGTTTAAAGATAAATTTCCTATCCTGGTTGTTGATGATTTGCTAGATGAACTAAATGGTGCTCAATTCTTTACTAAGCTAGATCTTTGCTTGGGCTATCACCAAATACACATGAAAGAAGTAGACATTCCAAAGACAACTTTCCGAACTCATGAAGGTCATTATGAATTCCTGGTCATGCCATTTGGTATCTGTAATGGCCCATCCACTTTTCAGAGTCTCATGAATCACCTGCTCAAACCATATCTTAGAAAAATTGTCCTCATTTTCTTTGATGACATTCTCATCTACAACCTCACTTGGGAAAAACATCTTTAGCATGTAGACCTACTCTTGCAACTACTCCAGAAGCATAAATTATTTTTCAAATTGTCCAAGTTCTCTTTTGGCATGAAAGAAGTCGAGTATTTGGGCGACATTGTGGGGCATGACAGTGTTAGGGTGGATCCCAAAAAGATCCAACCAATGTAGGATTGGCCCCAACCAAAGACCTTGAAGAGTTTGAGAGGATACTCGGGTTTCACCGGCTACTATCACAAATTTGTCCATAATTATGGTTGCATTGATAGACCCCTCACTCACCTTCTCAAGAAAAATTCATTCCTCTAGACGGATGAATCAAAACAGATGTTTATGGATCTCAAATAGGCCATGTGTTCCACTCCAGTATTGGCACTACCTGCCTTCACCAAAACTTTTGTGATTGAATGTGATGCTTCAGGTACGAGTATTGGGGTTGCTTTAATGTAGGAAGGTTGACCCTTGGCCTTCACTAGCCAACAACTAAGTGGGAAACATCTAGGGCAATCTACCTATGAGAAGGAGATGATGGCCATCTTACATACAGTGGATACCTAGCGATCATACTTATTGGGGCGACATTTCCAAATCCGCATAGACCATCAAAGCCTCGAATATTTTCTAGAGCAATGACTATCCTCGCCACAACAAAATAAATGGCTATCCAAAATGTTAGGATATGATTATGAGATAATTTACAAGAAATGGCACAAAAATGTCATAGCAGATGCTTTATCACACCAATTTGAGGAGGACAACACCTTGCTAGCAATCTCTCTTCCCATTCCAGATTGGATTGAAGAAGCCCGCAAGGAATGGTTTTCACATCCTTCACTCCCCCAACTGATTAATAACTTACGAGCAGATCCTAATTCCGTAGTGGGCTACTCTTGGAAGGATGAGATTCTTTGATACAAGGATAGAGTAGTGATAACACTGACATCCACCCTCAAAACACGCATTTTGGTAGAGTTGCACTCATCTCCCACTACAGGCCATGCAGGCTTTTAGTAGACTTATGCTCACACTTGTTGTTCCTTTTTTTGGACATGCATGAAAACTAACATTCTTATATTTGTAGCTGAAAGTGATGTGTGTCAATGCCACAAAGGAGAAACAATCAAGTCCCCAGGCACTTTACAACCATTTCCCATCCCTGCCTCAATCTAAATGGATGTTTCTATGGATTTCATTACTGGTCTTCTGAAATCAAGCAACAAGTTAGTCATCATGGTGGTTGTGGACATACTTTCTAAGTATGCTCATTTTTGCACCCTACCCCACCCAATTACCCCTACTTTGGTGGTTCAATCTTTCATGGACCATATCTTCAAAATGCATGGCATGCCCACTTCCGTTGTTTTTTATCGTGACCCACTATTCACCAGTAACGTTTGGCAGGAACTTTTCAAGCTACAAGGCACCCAACTCCAACTAAGTACTTTCTATCATCCCCAAACTGATGGATAAACTGAAGCAGTCAACAAATGTATGGAGACCTACCTTAGGTGCTTCACCTCAGAAAAGCAACATCAATGGGTATAGTGGTTATCTCTAGCTGAATGGTGGTATAATACTAACTATCATGTTGCCACCAAGATGACTCCATATGAAGCAGTTTATGGTCAACTCCCCCCTTCACCTACTTCTTATATACCTGGATGCTCTAAGGTGCAAGCAGTGGATCAACTCCTACAGAGCCATGCAACCATGCTAGCCCATCTAAAAGATAATCTCCATCAAGCTCAAAATCACATGGAGAAACAAGCAGACCAACATCGTTCAGAGTGCACATTTCAAGAAGGGGATTAGGTATTCTTGAGGCTCCAACCATACAAGAAAACATCACTCAAAGACAAGGGTCGTCAGAAATTATCTCCAAAATTCTATGGACCTTATCAAATACTTTAGCGCATTGGAGAAGTAGCCTACAAGCTAGACTTGCCACCTAATGCAAAAATCCTTCCCATCTTCCATTTATCATGCCTCAAGAAAGTGGTGGGGAAAAATTGCAGAATTCAAACTAGTCTACCTGAATTGGATGAAGAAGGTTCAATCTGGCTCCAACCCGAACAGGTCCTTGACAAGCGAGAATGACATCTGTGCGGCCGCATGATCAAGGAAGTCCTTGTCAAGTGGAAAGACACCTCTCCAGAAGATGTGACCTGGGAACCAAGCACTATTCTTCAACAGTTTTCGCAGCTTCAGCCTTGAGGACAAGGCTATTTTTATGGGGGAGGGCATGTTAGGGTCCAACCCTAACCCCCTTATTTATGTAATATGATCAAGTCATAGTTATAGTTAGTAAAGAGTCAATAAATCCCATAATAATAATTGTAAGTGGTTAACCCACATTTGAAGAAAGGGACCACAATTAGTTGCAAATGGGCCATGGTATTAGATAGATGGTATTAAGAGAACCATGGTACCGACCCATGGTATTGCATGTATGCATCTTATATAAAGGATAGAGACTCCCATTGAGGAGCATCATGTCTTATTTTGTAATCGAGCCCTGCTCTATTGGAGGTTGCCCCCTTGAAGAGGCAAGTGAACATTGCTTTCATCTCTGAATAACAAAATACATGTTGTTATTTCTCATTCTGTTATGTGTTCTGGGTTGTGTTTCTTCATATATTTGGTATTCTGGCATCTTCTCGCAGGTCAAGAGCATAACACTCACTCTCTCTATGTGTATGTGTGTGATATATTTTGAAACATTTCACTTAACTTACATATTGAAATTTTTTATTTATAACCCACTGAATTTTTTTTGTTATTAATATTTTTTAAATGCCACATAACTCCATATTGAGAATTGAATAAATCACACATCTCCCCTCAGAATGGAAAGTGAAAATATAAGAATTTTTTTTATT
>APFE030747175.1:15316-27773 GCA_000404065.3 Pinus taeda
TAATGAATTCTAAGTGATCTATACAAAAGCATTTATCGACTTTTATTTTTCTATCATGAGGTTTAATATAAAAGTATAAATGTGACATTTTTTTTGAAATAAAACTCCATGTAAAATTAAATGTTTTTTCCTAACAACACATAGAATAATTAATTGGTAATGAATGTTAAGTAGATTGTTCAAGTTCATTCAAGATACATGCCATAAATAAATGTAATTAAACTCTTTGCAACATAGGACATTTGATTTTCCCGCCCCCTAACATTTGGTAAATTTCAATTCCTAAATAAATTATTTGTAATTGAAGAATCTGACAGAAGACAATAAGACAAGTATGTATTAAATTCTATTTAGTATATATGTATGTATACATGCAATTTGTTTTTGAAATAAAGCTCTTAATGTAAGTAAAAATATTTTTTTTTTTAAATTAATAATTTAAAATCAATCTTTGATGAGTTCTAACTAATTTATTCTATTTTGAATTGACAACGTTTTCTAACCACGCATTCTTAAATCAATTATCTCTATATGTAATAATGTCATATAAGTCAATAAGTCAAGAAACCATTAATTGATTTTTATTTATCATGTGGTTTAATATGAATGTATAAATGTGACATTGTTATTTCTAGAATAAAAATCCATGTAAAAAATGCATTTTCTAATAAAACATGGATTAATGAATTCACAATGAGCATTAAGTAGACTATTTAAGTTCATTCAACAGAGCCATAAATGAATGTATTTAAACTTTTTGCACCATATGACATGATTTTCCCATCAAGATAAACATTTTGTAAATTTCAATTCTTAAAGAAACTATTCGTACTTAAAATAATCTCATAGAATCCAACAAGACTTAGAAGTTATTTATTCAATTCCATTTACTTATATTTATTGATATAAGTTTATAAAATTAATTTATTTTTGAAATAAATCTCTCGACATAAGTAAAGATATATCTTTTACAAAACTAATTAGGATTAATTTGTAATGAACTTTAAGTAGTTTATTCAGATTATATCAAAAATCAAGTTTCATAGATGAATGCCTTTTATTACATATTTAATCTTCAAAATCAATATCTTAACAATAATTTATTTGTATTTACATTAAGTATTTAATAATTAAAGAACATGAGGACTTATATAAATTTCAACTAAAATTCATGAGTTATGTTTCACAATTATTTCTTCCCCATTAAAAATTCTTATAATTTTCTCCTCTTAGTGAAAGTAATGGTCAATCATGGTTTTCCATACAATTGAGACTATTATTTACATACATTGATAATATTACTGGTTTTGACAATGTTTACAAGGAGATATCAATATCCACACTACCATCAACTTTACTAGTCTTTGAAAACCCTTGCCTCAACTACTTACAAGAAGACCACTGACTCTTGTTTACTTCAATTTGTTACATTGTCCATCACAATGGAACGACTTGAATACCCATTTAAGAACTCTCATTTGATGTACTTGGATTCTTAGTGGAGATAGATCAAAGGTGCCTAACCTTCTTAAAATACTTAAATCAACAATGCCTAACTTTTATAATGGATGCCTGGATGCTATGAAGATGAATGATCACCCCTTCATTAATGCTTCATAAAGGCATGAAGGGACTGTAGGAAATTGAGCACAAAAACATTTTACTAATTTTTTTGTAGAATAGTTTCAATGCAACGCAAGGGACACACATACTTTCCATTTTTAGTAAGATCCTCACATCGCTATCATTCAATCAATAAATCCCTCGTAGGTTGTGGGAAAGGGGGTTAGAGTCATCAGACACAAAATTCAAACATCGAGGAATCTAGTCTGTTATCCATAACTATAATATCTTTATTGAATATTAGACATACTAATATGATTTAGCTTAAATCAATTTATTCTAAGAGTTTGATTTCACACCCCTATTGTGTATTGATACTATTGTAAATAAAAATTCCATGTTTGACCTATTCATGATCTCTACTTGGTTTGAAATTAATAAAATTATTTTTATATTGAATTAAGTTAATATGGAGATTTACAAAAGAATGAATGTTGTTGAAGGCCTTGTAATAGAATACTTCCAATTTTAATGAAATATGTGTTTCTAAATTAATTATGTTTTCTATGTTTCATTTTTTAAATGTGAATTTATTCTATAATTAATATAACTAGCATAACCACGTTGTGGTTGATAAATGTCGAATCTAAGTCAAGCACAGACATAATCAATTATTAATAATATCTAAAATCAATATTATAATGTTAATTACAAAATATAATATAAATATAAGAACCATATTAATAATAATTAATATTATATTATTACTATTATATTAAATAAATAATAATAAATAAATAAAGATAATAACAACCATTATATTAATAATCATTTAATAAGTAATAATGAATAAATTATGAAATAAACATTTAATAAAAAGCAAACAACAATTTAAATGTGCTTGATACTAAATTCAACTTTAAACACTCCACAAGAACACAATTATTAAACGCTAGCCTCTTCCAAAACACACTGAGACCAATGACAAAAGTTGCACCAATCCAAATCAAAAGATAATGATCATGACCATTCACGATTTCCAACCAATCCCTTCTCGCAGTGTCTTGCATTTTTGCATAATGTTGAAAAGAAAAAGGTGGCGAAATCTGCAAACCATCTATTGATTTCACTGTTGATATAGATGTAAATGTCAAACCCTACCTCTCTCTACCTCCAATATCTATAGTGCATCATTGCAAGGGACTAATATTAAACCCCAAGGGATAAATATTATAAACCTAAGGTATAAAAACCCCAGGATAAATATTATAAACCCTAAAATAAACATGGTTGACCATGATTTGCCATCATTGATTTTCATACTAAGACAATGTTTGTCACAATGTGATGTTGGACCATGGTTGATTTTCATTTTGAGACAATCTTTGGCACATTGTGACATTGGACCATCGTTGACTATGGATGATCATGATTGTAAACCCAAGCAATTTATTTTAAAACCTATGATTAATATTATAAGCCCTGTGAATAATATTATAACCTAGGAATATGAACCAAATAAACCCAAGGGATTGATATTATAAACTGAAGGGAATAATAAAACCAAGACATTAATTCTAAAACACAAAGGTATTATAAACCCAAGGGAATAATATTAAACCCAAGCGATTAATATTATAAATGCAAGGTATATAAATCCTAAAGGGATTAATATTATAAACCCAAGGGAATAATAAACCCAAGGGATTAATACTAAAACCCCAATGGATTGTTAATATAAACCCAAGGGATTAGTATTATAAACCCAAGGTATATAAACGCTAAGATAAATATTATAAACCAATGAAATAATAAACTCAAGGGATTATAAGCGCAAGGGAATAATATTAAACCCAAGGGAAAGATATTATAAAGCCAAGCAATATAAACCCTAAGATAAATATTTGTCATAATGTGATGTTGGAATATGGTTGACCATGATTGATTTTCATATTGAGACAATGTTCGTCACAATGCGATGTTGGACAATGGTTGACCATCGTTGACCATGGTTGATCTCCATATTGAAATAATCTTTGCCACAATGCAACGTTGGACCATGGATGACCATAAATAAATGCAAGGTATATAAACCATAAAGAGATTGATATTATAGACCTAAAGGAATAATAAACCCAAGGGATTAATACTAAAAAAACAAGGGATTAAAAACCCAACGGATTGATAATATAAACGCAAGGGAATAATATTAAATCCAAGGTATATAAACCCTAGGATAAATATTATAAACATAAGGGAATAATAAACCCAAGGGAATAATACTAAACCAAAGGGATAAATATTATAAATCTAAGGAATATAAACCCTAAGATAAATATTATAAACCCTAACATAAATATTTGTCATATTGCGATGTTGGAATATGGTTGATCGTGATTGACTTTCATATTAAGACAAATAAACCCTAAAATAAACATGCTTTACCATGATTAACCATCATTGATTTTCATATTGAGATTATGTTTTTCACAATCTGACATTGGACCATGGTTGGGGCATGGTTGATCATGGTTTATTTTCATATTAAGAGAATCTTTGGCACATTGTGGCATTGGACCATCGTTGAACATGGCTGACCATGATTGTAAACATGAGGGATTTATATTAAACCCTAGGATTACTATTATAAATCCTATGAATAATACTATACCCTAGGAATATGAACCAAATAAACCCAAGGGACTGATATTATAAACTGAATGGAATAATAAACCCAAGGGATTAATTCTAAAACCCAAAGGTATTATCAACCCAAGGGATTAATATTATAAATGCAAGGTATATAAACCCTAAAAGGACTGATATTATAAAACCAAGGGATTAATACTAAAAACCCAATGGATTGATAATACAAACCAACAGAATAATATTAAACCCAGGGGATTAATATTATAAACCCAAGGTATATAAACCCTAAGATAAATATTATAAACCCAAGGGAATAATGAACCCAAGGGATAAATATCATAAACCCAAGGAATATAAACCCTAAGATAAATATTTGTCACAATGCGATGTTGGAATATGTTTTATCATGATTGATTTTCATATTGAGACAACATTTGTTAGAATGTGACGCTAGACAATGGCTAACCACTGTTAACCAAGTTTTATCTCCATATTGAGATAATCTTTGTTACAATGCAACATCGGACCATGGTTGACCATGGTTGTAACAATATGACGTTGGACCAAGAGATAGTCTTTGTCACAATGTGACCATGGTTGACCATGATTGAACCTAAAGGTATTATAAACCCAAGAGAATAATATTAAACCCAAGGTATTAATATTATAAATGCAAGGTATATAAACCCCAAAGGGATTGACATTATAAACCCAAGGGATTAATACTAAAAACCCAAGAAAATGGCTTTGAAGTTGTGCCTCACTTAGAACTTGCAACCATCGCGCGACTATGGATAAGTCCTATAGATTGAATGCAGCTCACTTGTTTTTCCATTAGTCTTCCATCTTTATCTTGATAATGACTATGACATCACTTTCTCGAGCTTTGGTTGTATCTTCTATGTGAATCAACATCTATGAGGCACAGTCTTCAGTTATTAGTCAACTTCATCTCCATCAGTTGTTGAGATGGACAAAGAGCTTGGAGGATCCTTATGACTCTACATCCATTTGGACTACACCTCCACATTAGATGCCATCTATGGAATTATCAGTATCAGGGGATTTACCGATTTCCCAGGTTAGGGCATCTAGGGTTTCCCTAGAATATGCTCTGAATTCTCCCACCCCCTAATTTTGGCTCCTTCCTATCGACCGATCATGTATCTGCTAGTAACCCTTTCTTCAACTCTATTGTTGATCCTTTTTTCCTCACCTAACATGATTACCCTACGTCATCCCCTTCCTCGCTACATTTTCTAGAGAACTTCCTCATCCATCCCCCTCCATCGGTTTCCATTTTAGATACCCCTCTTCACACTTTCCCTGATGAACCCTCGACATTACCAACTGACTCGAGCCCCTCTGGGGTTTACTCCTTGTCTCCCATTGAACCCTCATTTCCATCTAGTAACCCTCCCCACTCTCTACTAGTCAATGTCTCTCTCCCTTGGGGCTATTTCGAAGGAGACCTGATCCCTCAACCCGATAGTCCCACAGATGTTGCTAATGTTAGCATCTCCTCTAAAGCCCCATCTATTGAGGCAGTCAATTCAAAAGCTAGAAACCACAGGAGAAGTTTGAGAAAATCTAAGTGTATCAAGGCCAGTAACAAGGGGATTCATTTGATTCTTGGAGAGGGCCTTCGAATTCTAGAGGTCATCAGCACTGCAGATATGGTATTGGTAAGAAAGGTGTGCGATAGGAATTATTTTGCTCACCGTCTACATAAGTGGATCTCGAAGATTTGGCGCCAAATCTTGGAGGTTATTCCATCGGTTGTTACGATGACGAAGGGATGGGTTTCTCTACAATTCCACAAACCAGATCAAGTGGATTTGGTTTTATCAAAGTTTTGGCATATCGAATTGGCACCTGTATAGCTTAAGAGGTGGAGTGCTATTTTTAATCCTGATCAAGAATAGCTAGGCGTTGGACCCATTTGGGTTAGACTCCCTAAACTACCCCTTCACCTCTAGTCCGAGGATATTTTCAAAAGCATTGGCAATATTCTAGGGGCATATCTTGACCATGACAAATCCTTCCTTGAGACGGGAAAGATGGCATTTTCCCGTATATTGGTTCATTTCGACACCCGTGAAGGGCTGGAGGAAAATTTGAAGATCCAGTGCAAAAACACTACAAGAGTACAAATGTTAGATTACGAAGGAGTACCCTTCCACTGTAGGTGATGCCAAAAATTTGGTCATCTTTATAAAGAATGCCCATTACTCTCCAAAGTCAATCCTCCTTTGACGACCTCGATTGATATCACTGGGAAGGTCAGGCAATCTCCTTGGAAGGAACAACAGTAGAAGAAGACAGGGCCAAGCAATTCAAAATCGACTGCGACTAATCATAGAAAGTCAACTGCTAACACTCAGCTACCTTTGCCAAGGGTCACCAGAGCTCGTTTAGCTACCTCTAGTCCTCCTTTGGGTATTGTTTCCACCATCCCTCTCTTTATTCCTTTTGCTTCGATTGAGACATACATATCTTATCAACCTTCCATGAAGGTATTTATTTTTTTTGTTGTATCCTTTCTCTGATTACATGTCCCTCTAGTGCCTCCCCTAATGTATATTCCATACCTCCTACTACCATCCCGGCCTTTCCCCTATGCTCCTCCTCTACCATGGAGAATTCCTTCGATACTATTTCCAGCCACCACTACTATCTGTGATCCTGGAAAAAATCATCTGCACCTTATGGGTGTGGACTGGCTGCATCCTCTTAATCGATGATCCCAGATCTACCCATGGTAGACATTCAAATATGTTCAAATTTATTCGTAAGGCTAGAATTGATGTAGTTGAAGCTAGATAACTATCTGTTGTAGGGGTTCTTGGAGGAAAAAATACCCCTTATTTGGCCCCCTCATGAAGTGGCTCTCATTCAACTTTCATGGGCTAGTTAGTCCCACAAAATGACTAGCCCTTCAGAGAATCTTGGAAGTAGAGAAGGTGGATGTGATCTTACTACAAGAGACACTTGGTGATTATGAACATATTTCCCTTGCATTGTCTGTAATCCTTCTTGGATGGACACTCCATGGCCTCGATGCCCATGGTCGATCTAGGGGCATTGCTATTGGAATTAACCCCAGGGCATTAAGGCTCCCAAATGTTTGGGGTAGGGAGGGATTACTAGTAGCAGCCCTATTTTCTTAATAGATTGGGATAGAACTCCATTTGGTGAATATCTATGGTCTATGTCACAACTAGTTGGAATTTTGAGAGATAGTGTTGAATTCATCGTTCATGCAAGCTGATAACATCATATTGGGAGGTGATATTAACTTCTCCATTGGTCTAGCGAAATCCCGGGGATCCCATGAACAATCAGACACTCTCTCATACATGATTGGCCCCTTGCTCAAGTAGCACCACTTGATCGATATTCTAATGCCTCATCTCCAACCTACCTGGCAAAATAAGAAAACTGGGGATGCCATGCTTGCCAGGAGGTTGGATAGATTTCTTTTTAAAGAAGCTCTCTTGGATAAATTGGCACTATACACGCAATGGGTTGGTTCTGGTGATATTTTTTATCACTCCATGATATACTTAAAGATTTTTGGCACCTTGCCTAAGCTCATAGCCCCATTCAAATTCAATTCAACCTGGCTTTAGGATGAGACCTATATTAAGCTTTCTAATGATACTTGACTTGCTGAACAACCCTCCCCTAAACTGACTACTTCAGCCTTCTTTGCTAATAAACTCCCATGCCTAAAAAAAACAATTGAATGAGCAAAGGCCAAAAAAAATACAAGATGATATTTCTCTAGGATCTATTGAGAGGAACTTGTCAGACTTGATGACCCTAGGACTAGAGTTTTCTCATTTATTGAGTCTAAAGAATGGGACATTAAGTTGGAAGTAGAGAGATTTAGGATCCTTAAGGAACGAGAAGAGACCTGGAGGCTCAAGAGCAGAGCCACATGGTTACAAGTTAGAGATGACAACACCAAATATTTCCAACAATTTGCTAAAGGTCGCAAGGCCATCAACACCATTTGGTCACTTGAAAATGAGGTAGGACAACCTGTTTCTTCTTTCAATCAACTGGTTTCTTTAGGCATATCCCATTTTGGATGACTTTTCAAAGCACCACAAGGAGCCACCTTGGCTGAAATCATTAAAATTGTTAGTTTATTCCCTCGGTTTATTGATGAAGAAGCAACAAAGACCTGAACAAGCTTGTGTCAATGGCGGAATTAAAAGATGTGCTCAAATGGTTAAAAAAGGACAAGAGCACGGGTCTAGATGGTTAGACAATTGAGTTTTATCTATCCTTCTTTGAATTACTTGGACAAGATATTCTTCGAGTGGTGGGAGAATCTAGGACAAAAGGCCACATGTATGATGCATATAACTCAACTTTCATCACCCTCATTCCTAAATCGGATATGCCCCGATCCTTCAATGATTATAGATCCATTTCCCTCTGCAACTTTATATATAAGATTATTACCAAAATCATTTCCAATTGGCTTAATCCTATGCTTTATCATCACATTTCACAGGAACAGTTTGCATTTCTACACAAAGAACAGATCCATGATGCAATTGGCATTGTACAGGAAGGGCTCCACTCCATGCATATCAATAATTTAAAGGGCATAATTCTCAAATTTGATTTAGTAAAGGCCTTTGGCAGGACCAACTGGTTATGCGTTTAGATGCTCCTAAGACATCTAGGTTTCCCTATCTCTATCATCAACTAGATCCTATGTTGTATTTCTACTGTGTCATACAATGTTCTCATCAATGGTTTTGCATCAAACTTTTTTCCATGTTGTGCGTGGGCTCAGGAAAGGTTGCCCCTTATTGCCCCTACTTTTCTTATTATTAATAGAAGGACTGAGTAGGCTACTAACCGATGAAAAGAACAAAGGTATATTGAAGGGAATCAAAATTGTTGAAAATTGTGTTCTATCACATCTCTTATTCATCGACGATATCCTCATATTCTTGAATGGAGCTATCAATGTCTCTTCAGTTTTTAATTCATTGCTCAAATTATTTTGTAAATCCACTGGGATGTGATGCAATCATACAAAATCCACCTTATCAGCGTTGGGCTGCTCTCTTCATGAACTATAATTAACCCTTCAGATATTTCCTTTTACCACCCTAGCATTTGAAGATGGCCTCAAGTATCTTGGCTTCTAGCTCAAGCCCTATAAATACAAAATCATTGACTAGTCTTGGTTGGTTGCCAAAATTGAAAGTAGACTGAACATTTGGCATCATAGATGGCTCTCAAGGGCAAGATGTCTTATCCTTATCAAATTTGTCTTAGAAGTGATCTCAATATATTGGATGTCACTTGGATCCCCAAGGGAATACTCTCCAAAATTCAGCAGATCTACTACAGATTTCTTTGGAAAGGATCAAAGGATGGCCACACTTTTTCCTGGACCAGATGGGATCTTATTGCATTGCCTAAGAAATGGGGTGGCTAGGGATTATAGGACCTCTCAAGCTTTTCCAAAGCACTTGCTGCAAAATTGGGTTGGTAAATTCTTACTGCAAATAATCTATGGACCTAGGTGGTTATCAGGAAATATATCAATCCCATTCACCCCATCGAATGGATAAAGAAACTGATTCAAAACAAGCTAAATATTTCCATGATTTGGTGTACCATTATCAACTCTATTGATCACATTAGAAATGTTTTGGCATGGAGGATCGGATCGGGTAGTCAGGTTCGTATAGGGATGGATCCCTGGTCAGATTGTGGCAACGCGCACAACCTATCTCCAGATATCATCTCGTTCTTGGAACAGGCAGACATTACTACATTTAATCATATTGTTGATCTAACCAATACCTCTATCTTCTGCCAAGTTTGGAAATCAGCGCATGACCTCCACATTCCTGTACAATGGCAACAGGAATGGACAAACTACATAGGAGCGCTATCAGAATCTCATGTAAGAATTTTGGACAGGGATGATGAACTTATTTCAGCCTTTTCACAGCACAATATGTATACCCCCAAGGATGGATACCCTATCATCTATGTAGAACATCAGCCTCCTGATGTCGTATGGTGGTGGCACCCTCTCTGGAAATTAAAATGCCCACCAATGGCCAAGCTATTTATGTTATGCATTTTTTGCAACAAGGCACATACAAGAGATAATCTACAGAAATGATCCCTTCATGGTCCCTCCTAACGTGTCCTTTGCAGGAATGTTGAAGAAAGTATTGATCATCGCTTTATTCACTTCCCATCTACCATTTCTTTCTGGCACCATATGCTTAATCTTCTAAATATCAACTTAACCTGGACTGGACAGATAATTTCATCAGCCTGGGAATCGTGGTGGAATCATGCTCTCCCCACTAAGCTTCGAAACCTCCCTCTTCTGATTTGTTGGGGTATTTGGATTTGTAGGAATATGCTTACATTCCATGTCAAGAAGAATCCCAACTGGACCATTATCTTTGCACATATCTCCATGTTATATCATATGATTATCGAGGATGAATCCAAGCGTTCGCACAAAACTATCATAGCAGAGACCATTGACGAATCTTACCCATGGGCATATTTCGATGGATCTACACAAAATGATGGTTGTGGAGGAGGTGTAATATAATATCTATAAGAGGATCATCACTTCAAATTAAAAATAGGGCTTGGATGAGGCACCAACAATTTTGCTGAACAATCCAGCCTCAAACACCTTCTCTCATTCTCACTTGAAAAAGAATGCAGACACCTCCAAATATTTGGAGACTCTAAACTTATCATCAATTGGTTCAATCAATAATGTTTATGTCACATGCACACACTTCAAAACTTATTGGATGAAGTTTTATTATTAAAATCACAATTTGATATCATTTCATGTCATCATATTTACAGGGAGAGGAACCACCTTTCTGATCTACTTTCCAAGGAGGCAGTGCTCCATCCATACAATCACTGGATGATATAGGAACAAAATGGACATGAATTATACCAGTACTTCCACAGACCTTTTGATGATCAACACTCACAGCGGGACGATCAACCTTGATTATGGGATGGTTATGTTTTATGATAGATCTTTTTGCTTATTTCAGACTTATGTATTTAGATTATCATTTGTATATTTATCACAAGATATGCTATAGTGATGCAACAAACTCTTTCACAACATGTGGCTTACCACCAAATTTTGATATATGCTTCCTGTGAAGCATCTACAATATGTAATTTTCAGACATATTAATGAAAGTTATGATTTTGCTTTGGGGAAAATACTAAAAACCCAAGGGATTAATATTATAAACCTGAGGTATATAAACCCTAAGATAAATGTTATAAACCCAAGGGAATAATAAACCCAGGGGATTATAAACCCAAGCGAATAATATTAAACCCAAGGGATAAATATTATAAACCCAAGGAATATATTCATTGATTCTAAGTAACACATATTAAAAAAAGATCATAATTCATTTCATAATCAAAATATTTTTAAGAACTGTCATATTCCAACGAAAAAGAAAATCACAATAACTAAATCAAAGCTTTAACCATTTATCAAAATCTTACTCAAAATTTCAATGTAAACTCTTATTTCCATTTAATTTTTAATTTTTAAAATCCAATACACCAAAACTTCTAATTTAAAATTATAAAATTTGGATATAATATTAATATAATAATAATTTAGATTCCAAAACACTAGCTTTAATATTCCTATGTGATTTCTCCAGAAAATCGGAGCAGTATATTAGAATCACCACGAAAAACATAAAATCTGTAAATTAATACCACAAATTTATATATATAGAAAATCAAGATGGAAAATGTAATTTCCACTTTTAGCCACCATTTTATATTAATCCATTAGGCCAAAGGGCATTCCTTTAATCATACCCAAGTTGTATTTTTGGGATTAAAGTTGACATTGTTATTCGTCGTCATTCGTAGAAATACAAAACGTGGAAATCCATGGGTACGATGACTTTAACTGGACGACGAGGAAATGACGTGGATATCTGAAGCGAGCGGCTGAGTGACTTTGCGTCTGCTTATTTGGTGGTGGTGAGGGAGTACCTGGATGTCAGAGTGCTTGAGTTTGATGGAAGCATGTGTCGTTAACCTCTGAGCAAGTATTGTAGTATCGGTAAGTGAGGATTAAAAGGGATGGAGAACAGTAAGTTCTCTTTCAATTCTAAAATATGCACTAAAGGTAATTACAATCTAGCTTTTTATTTAAAAATTTGAAATAAAA
>APFE030747175.1:28154-49352 GCA_000404065.3 Pinus taeda
GATGTTTTTATTTTTTTCAGTAAGAAAAATGCTAAAATTTATCTTATAGAAACAAAAATCAATACATATTCTATAAGATCCGATGCGTTTGCATTTACTAGATTTTTGTCATGTAAACCAAACCACAATTTATCTTAGTATGGAGATATAAAGTAATATGATATAGATCTAATATGTGAAAACATCCATATTTAATTCCACAACATGACAAAAAAAAAAGATTAGTCCACAAAAAAAGCACTACCAAATCGGACATGAAAACAGACAGTCAGCCAAATAAACCATATCAGGGAAAAGGGAGAAATCCTGCGTCTAGTGTAGTGCCCCCCATCAGTATCTCAATAGCATCCCATCTTGCTAAGCATGAATTCCATGTTTGGACATCTTATCCGCGTTGCTGTTGTACTCCCTACCAATGTGTTGTATGGAAATGTGCCTGAAGGACCGCCACAAGAGCTTAATTTGCCTAAGCTAGCCTTATAGATGTGGGTGAGGAATGCACATGATGCATCGAACGTGGTTGATGATAGATTGTGAATCCCCATATATGTGAATGGAGGGAATGCTCAGGAAAGAAGAAAACCAAAGAAGGCCCCACAGAGCCATGCCCTCCGCCTTCATATTTGTCCCATTGTCTACCACCCAGTATACCCATAATTGTTGTTCCAAAGATAAAACAATCCAAAAACCACATCCACATCAGCCTCCTTGTGTGGCACCATCAAATAATTCGGTTGGATAATTAACCTTGGGACCAACATCAGGAAGAGGGGACCAATTTGGCCGAATGGGAGTAGACAATATCGAAATTGTCCATCCCAAAATTTGGTTAACAACCGGTTCCAAATCCATCTTCGTCGCTTCGAAAATAATATGGTTTCTACAACATCAGATTTCCCATATGGTAGCAAGGGGAGTAGCTAGCCAATGGGATGGTTTGTGGCTCCAACAAGGCAAAAATGTCGTGCTAGAGTCAAACTGAGCAAAGGGGAATTTAAGCCTGCTAGAGAGCTCCAACCAAATATGATATGTGATCAGCCATTTTAAAAATAAATGTAGATTACTTTCCATCTCCTCCCTACAATAGACACATATACTAGGTGTTGCCAATTCCTCTTCTATAAATTGTCCCAAGTTAATTTGTTTTTTTCCAAACAAGAGAGAGAAAAAGTATGATTTTGATCGGGATCTTAATTTTCTAGAATTTGATAAACTAGCATAACCCATTAGTGTTGTTAGAACAGTTGCAAATGAATTTGTAGGTGTCAGACACTGATATAGCCCCACGTTTCATATCCCCATTCCATCCCATATGGTCTCCATCCTCCCCCTTGCATATTCCGGATAGTGGCATGTCTCTTCTGATTTGATCCTGTTCCAAATATTTTGTTCCCCTAAGGCCCATCTCTCCCACTTCCTTCTAGATTGGGATACTACCATTCTATGTTTTTATGGCCTTTACCCAAAAAAAGGGTCCCGAGTTGTTTATACATTGGATGAGCCTATTTGAAATATGATACTCTAGCCTCACTTGTAGTATGTGATCCCTACCAATGATAATCTCATTGCCCAGTCCAAAATACTAGCAAGTCCTCCGCAGGAACCAATGTTTTATTTTGTTCAGGCTAAGCCAAACGACAAATCCCGTCTGAAATCCTACCAGACCCTTGCGCATCCAGTATGTAAACTTGTTCCCTGAGATATATTTTGATCTAATAATGTCTACCCAAATGCCATTGCTGAAAATGCCACGCCATAGTGTTTTGTTCATTAGAGCCCATCTGAACCTCTACAAATCCAGTATGCCCCATCCTCCCATGCACTTAGGAATTGTGATAGTGTCTAGTCTAGTTAAGTGTAATTTTTTCCCAGCCCCTGATCAAGACCATATGAAGTTTGCCATTATCTTGTTTAATTTCTTGATGATGGTGGCAGGCAAACAATATAAGTGAGCCCAGTAAACCATCATCTGGGTGATGATAGACTGTGTGAGTGTGATACAGCCACCAAGAGATAGATATCTATCCTCCCACCCTGTGATCTTGTCGTAGAAACGATCCACCAGCCACATCTAATCATTAACTCTGTAGTTGTTGGGTTTGATATGAAAACCCAGATATTTCAATCCCTCCTCAATCTGCTTAGATTCCACTCCGAAAATGGTTTTAATGTATTCAATGTCCTCCACATCACCCTGTCCATATATAAATATAGATTTATGTTGATTCATTAGAAAACTTGTAGCATTCCCAAACTTGTTAAATATATGGAAAAGTGCGAGCCATGAAAACCTTGTAATCATGCCCATGATGAGAACATCATCAACAAAAAAGTTGTCTGAGATGTTGATGCCCCTACCCAGGTTAAGGGCCTGAAATTCTCCATACCCAACAGTTTGTTTAATGTGCAGACTGAGAGAATCCATGGTCAGGACAAATAAAGTGGTGATAGTGAACATCCTTGTCTTAAACCCCAGGCAACCCCAAAAAAATGTGTGGGAAATCCATTTATTATAACAATGAATCTTACATTCAAAACATAGGCCATAATCCATTCTGTGTTCTTGGGTTGGAGGCCAATTTTATGCAAAACCATCTGCAGATAACCCCAGCCGAGACAGTCATAAGCCTTATGCAAGTCAACCTTCACGATCGCTACTTTTAGTATTTTGGAATGAATGGAGTGTAGGCACTTCCTGTGCCATAGCGACCACATCATGTATCTGCCTATCCTACAGAAAACCAAATTGCTCAAGAGATATATACTTTGAAAATATATGCTTAATCCTACGAGCAACAATTCAAGAAATTAACTTGTATATCAGGTTGCACAATGATATGGGCCTAAAGTCAAGAAAAGTCCCAGTGAGCTGCCGCTTTGGGATGAGATAAATATAGGTGGAATTGATATTGGGATAAATGTAACCATTCAGTCGAGTTTCCTCAACCATCTCTAGCAAATCTCTATCCCATGACATCAAAGAAATGTATAAATAACTCCACAGTCCACCCATCTGGCCCTGGAAATTTATCCCTTTTAAAATATTTGGGCACATCCTGTATTTCCTCCCTAGTGACTCTCTTATATAATTCTTCATTTGAGTCTTTTTCAAACATAGTAGGGTATAAATCCGCCCCCATATCTCATCCTCTATGCATTTCACCTCTCTATGCTTATATGCCCTTTTAGAGAAGGTGATTGTCTCCTACTGAATATCCGAGAGAGTCTGAATCAGGTTTCTGCCAAAGTCCCTAATTTTCCATATACAATTGATATTCCTTCTATGGCCTGCATAACGGTGAAAAAAAATTGTATTTCGATCCCCTTCCAAAATCCATAGTGCCCTGCTTTTTAGGCACATGACCTATTAGATTTCAAGCAATTTTTGCTTTTTATCTTCCAACTGCCTTATGAAAGACAACAGGTCCTGAGATGGGTTCCTCCTTTGCAATTGTGAAGCCAAAATGTCCAATTCATTAGAAATATCCCGGAGTTCTTTGTGCATTATTTTTTTCTTCTTCCTCTCCCATCCTTTCACCACTGATTTTAATACATGAAGCTTCTCAATGATCACCCCCATCGGAGATGCCTCTACACACTCAACTACAAAGCCTCTTCCTACCACTACGACCCAATACACTTAGACTCTTCTTCTATGCTTAAAACATTCCTATTCTTCTCTCTAAATCACTATCTTTACACTTAGAGCCTCGCTTTATTTATATAATCCCTTGGTTCACGGACCATGGGTAGGCCGACATGACTTTACATTACATTAAAATATTTTAGGGCGGACAACCCTATGACTCATCCTATACTTCACGCTCTGCGCCTGCAATTTGCGGAGTTTTACAAAACCTTTGACCAAAACATGGGCTTTGAGCCCCAAAACTTGCTATGGGGGGATTCCATGCCCAACAAGGTTGGTTCCTACAAATTGATGTAATGGTTGTTTTCTGCCTATAAGATATTTCATATAAACAAGTTTTGTGATTTTCTCCCATAAGGGTTTCTCTGCATAACTTGTGCTACTTGATAAGTTTATGATATTGATTTTTTATGATGTTTTATGATTTTTTAATGGCTTTAAATACGTAACTCATTATACGTATTCAACCCCCTCCCCTTAGTATAATTTTGAATCCAACAAATACTATCATAGAAGGTTCCTTCAGAAGTTGTCCAACCAATAAAAGTCAGAATTGATAAGGACCATGACTATTCATGAATGGTTTGATTAAAGCTCATTTGTTTAATGGATCAAACAATGCCTTATGGAAGAAACATATGAGGGAATATCCAATGTATTTTGGTGTTGGAGCTTGGAAATATGTAATATATGGAATGAAAGGAAATAAGCATAATGCAAAACTCAGGAGTTCCATCTTGAGTGACCTATCAAAATCAGAGTTCAATAGGGTGATTCATTGTCAAACAAAAAAAGAAATATGGGATGAGCTGAAAAACTCCTATGAAGGAGGTGACTTTGAAGAAAAAAAAAAGATAACAAGAATCTAAATATGGATACCACATATGAAATAAGAACAATAAGTTAGCTTAGAAGGAATATGTTCTCAAAGATTCAAAGAAAGTAGAAAATATCAAAGTCGATGATTGTTCCAATGATGTATTAAAATTAGGAGAAGTGCAATATATCAAAAGATGATATGGAAAATTCAAAGCCATGAATGCTCAAGTTGGTGATATTTTATCTTGATCCCAACAAGAAGGCATACCCATTTCTTTCATAATATTGAATCTTGTATCAAATGTTTCCACCTCCTTTTTCACTAACTTACACTTATCCTAAACTTGTTGGAAGAAATTTCTTTTAATTAAAAATGTATTCACCTCCATTATAACATAAATTCTTTCTTCAACACCTAACACTCTTAATATCTCTTGATTCCCAAAGTTGGGGAATTTCACTATTTTGAAGTAAACTTGAGGCTTGTCTCCTTATTATGCTTGAATTTTTTCAATGGCCTATTGTGTGCTATATACTAAATTTGTTTCATCTCCAATAATCTTTATTGATCCCCACATTTCTTAAATATTTGTATCTATTTTTTCCCAAAGGAATTTCCTCACTTCAATCAAATCTTGTGTTCCCTCTAATTGATCCTTCAATCTATCCAGATCCCTTAAAAATCTTTCTTTTATATCCTGATCCATATGAATCATTTCATTTCTATCAACTACCTTCTCTCTAAGATTATTAATCTATGTATTATTCACTATGAGTATTTTCTTAAGATTTTCAATCTTAATATCTTATATGCTTAAAGCTAACTTTGTTTAAAACAACTTCTCAAATGGATCAATTGGTGTTGATGGTGGTTAGGAATATGTGGGTAAACATGCTCAAAAATTTCCTTTGTCAAGATTTCAATTTGTTGCACATAATTATCAATCTATTTGTTCTTCTCTGTTATCAGAGACAATAATTGCTCCTTCTTTTTCTATGTAGCTTCCAACTCAGGTGTTTAGACTTGTTCTATATTTTACATTTTTTATTTTATTCTTAACACCTAAATGTATATATCTTGAGACTTGATTAGGGCTTGTATGGAAGATGAATCTTTTAGAGCTTCCCCCTATCTTACAATGCATCGCTCCAAATGATCAATTTTTATCTATTTGGTCCTAGTAGAAATATTTTCCTATTTCAATTGACTTGTGGCTCTAATCAACACATTTCCTAATTTTAAGGAATTTACAACAGTATTTGTTAGACTTTTGAAAATCGTCTCTCCATTTTTCTTGTGCAATTCCATATGATCTACTAAATGTATCTTCTTCAAGTCTGTGGTGAACATGGTTGCCCTATAATCTTATACAACTTAAATTGGATGAGCTTTAGGTTCAAAAATAACCATATTTAGCTATCCTTTTTCATAATCAATAGTAGACAATAACATAGTCTAAGATGATTCGAAGCCTTCTTTCCACAACTCTAATAATCGTCCTACTTCATTTTAAGTTTATTTCTTAATCTCCGTGAATTGTGAATAAATTTTATCCTATTTCCCAGTTGACATCCCTAGAGATGAAGTATCTTAGAATACATAGGCTATTGGAAAAAGTTCCACATTGATTGCAGGATTGCTTGATCTAGTCTCTTTTTTACTTTGAGTTGACACTATGACTTCTTCTTCTTCAATTCTAGCTTTCTTTTGTAGTTGTTTCTCTTCATCCTCTATCTATGAGATTGAGAATGTATGTTGTGTCCCTGCTAATCCTCCTTTTAGATATTTCTATTGTGGTTGAAGAGTATCCAAAACAAGAGGTTTTGATTTCTAAACAACATGTTGACTAATTTCAATAATCTAAATTGATATTGTTCCCATATATTTCTATTTGCAAAAAAAAGTATGACTACTTTAGCCACATGTTTTTAAGTGGAAAATCCATGTGTAACACTTACTTCTTATATGATTTCGTGGGGATCATATAAACACACTTATCCTTGAGAAATTTTCATTTTCTTAACATTTAGTCAACTTCTTATAGTGCTTGTATGGTATTAATTAAGAAATGTCTCATTTATTTCTTCAATTTGAACATGGTTGGATGTTTCATTCATAAAAAAATAATCTGATTAGAGTTGAGGCTATGTATCATGAATTCAAGAGAAAATATTCTTATTGGTAGAAAAATTAGAAGAATTTAAGGAGGAAACTCACGACCATATATCCATATTTTTGTAAAATATTTAAAGAAGTACGAATGTCCCACTCTAATATCTTGGATGAGCTACAAAATACTCTTAATTTCTAGAAATAATTTGGGGGAGAACTCATCAAACAATAGATACTATGAAATTGATAAAAAATAAATGACAAAATTAGAAAAACCCAAATTTTTGGGATGCTTTATAACAATTGGAGTCCAATGAATGGTATAGATGAAATTTCCATTTTGATCCTGATTTTATAGATGTAGGTTTGAAAACTTGTCAACTTGAAAGAAAAGTAAGAGATACACAATGACAAACTAGTAATACCATATTGGGTTAATTGGACATTAATGACATTGGACCTATGTGATTTTATTTTATTTTTCTCGATTTTCCACATTTTATCTATTGCATGCATAAACAAAAAAAATGATAATAACAAATATGGGATATAAAATGAATTAACCCTTCATAATATAAATTCTAGTTTATTTTAATAGATATATTGTTATAAATTTTCTAGTGGAATGTCCATGACTATATACAAATCAATGGCTCTAATGAGCAAAGAACATTGTGTTGAGAAACCAATAGGCTAGCAAATTAGGGTTGATTTATCTTTCATGATAATTACTTGTGAGTGTTGTTGTATTTCTATTATTATGCTATGTTCTTGTTCATCAAGTAATTACCAAAATGTACATGAAGATCACAAAGAAACAAAAGAACACAAGAAATTAGGATCTACAAGCCAGGAACCAAACCCCACAACGAGGAAAACCCAGAAAATACCTATTCTTATAGAATCATATCAAAGTGAGATATCCAAGAACTAATACCAAGACAATCCTCCAAAATGTCCCAAGTCTTCTCTCCATTTAACCCACCAGATTCCATGATACTATCCACTAGAGCATTCTCAAATTGTCCATATAGAGCCAAATATATACCTTCAATAGAAGCCTGAAATTGGTCCATTATTTCAGGCTAATACACAAATAATACCATAGTGTATTTTCATCAACAAAGTGCCAAAATTTCAAATATACAAGCCTTAGAATTTGGGCCTATGTGCCTCAAAATTTCAGATATCCATGCTTCAGAATTCAGACCTATGTACCTCAAACCATGTGCCACAGAACTTGGACAGGTATGCATTAGAACTTGGAATTCTTTACTTGAGAACCTAGACTATATTATCTTAGAACTCGAAATATATTTCCTCAGAAGATCACCAAAATTGATTGCTAAATAATGTAAGATAAATGCCAATATATACTTGTTTCACATGTGAAAGGTCACGTCCTTTGGGGAGGACGACTTGGTCTTGTGGGGACAATTTTACTCTTTTGACACAAACAAACAATCAAAAAACATTTTTTCTTACAAAGCATCCAAATGAAATTTGATTCAATTACATTTTCTTCTTGAATCAAATTACCATAAGAGCATGAAGGACATGATTTGACTAGGAAAATAATAATCAAAATAATATTCTTTCTTTATTTTTGCTTTTACAAGGAATATAATTTGAAATAAGTACAAAGATAATTATGAAGAATGGACCTAGTTATAATTTCAACACTCCCTTTTAACTAGGGAGGTATTCATAATTACAGCAAGGTACCATGGATACTCTCAAATTGAAATATTCTTGTAAGAAGAGTTAGATTGATAAGCATCATCAAGCATCATCATCATAACCAACATGGTCAGTTACAAAATAGAAAGGCCTTCACTGACAAGCTCTAACTCTCCACTAGATTAGAACACAATGTTGGGATGCATACATTTGGACACCACCACTACCACCTCTCAAGGCACTTACCCCATCTGGATGTTCACCTGGTATGTTCTTACCGGACTATTATTATCTTGGATTCCCAATTTTCAAAGAATATCAGCCCTCCTCATGACTAATCTTACCTTGGATACCCTGCCCTATCCTCAAAGAGTATCAGTCCTTGAGACTACTCCTATCTTGGATTACTGATCCTCAAGTAGTATTGGTCCCAAATGCTTATCCAATCCTCCATTATCGCTACTAGTTTCTTCTCTAAACTTATGACTGTTAGTCCTAACCTAGTGAGGAGATCCTTACTCCCTCTCAACCAAGGAGACATAACCACAAGATTCAACTTGTCTCATTCATCAGCCACTAGTTCTTCCATGGAGATCTTATTAGTTTCCTGTAGGGATTCTCAGCTCTTAACAACATCATATCATATTGAACTTCGACCTTCTTAGATCTTTATAATATTTAGGAAAATTTCTCATCAAATGGTTCACCTATCATCTTCAAGGATCCAAACTTCCTCACAATTGCTAGCACATGCCTTCTCTCTTACATAACAAAAAAAATTCCCCATGCTCTTCCAATCCATCATCACTGTTGTCCACTCAACCCATGTGCTCCCAAATCAAATCGAATAGTTGTAAGTACAATATCATCAAACAAGTTACCTCAACTTATATCTTTCCAACCTCTTCACATCCTTCTACAATATGTCCTTTCAGGGAGCCAAACCATATCCCATCATTATCAAAGTTTTCAAATCATAATAGCCTCTAGTCAAGGTGTGGGATTCTTCATGCCAAATTCTTATTTCTTTCTCTCTCTAGGGTCAACATTCCATTGTATGGTTTATCTTCATATTGAAACATAGTTTTTCTTAAATCTCTTTAGCTTCCAATCATTAATGTTTTCTTGGAATGAACCAATCAATTTTTTGTACAACAACATCATAACTATTCAATTTCTCGCTTAAGGACATGAACAAGCTTCTTTAGGCTTTCTTCCAAACTTCAATTACTATTTTTTTCATCCAAGATATTTATGGATCCCGTTTCCCATATAAGGTAAGAGAACTTCTTATCATCTAAATTACTTCTTTGATGAATACTTCAAACTGCTCCCTCCTTCATAATCTTCATGCTTTTCCACGTTCTCTCAAATCTTTCATCTGCTATTCAAGCTTTAGATAGATCTTTCCTAGACCTGCAACCTTTATTAGAAGACAAAAAGGACAAGGCACAAAGATAATAAAGAAGGAGATATATAGTACTTATCTTTTGAGAAGGATCAACTCCCTCTTAATCTTGGACCTATTCACCAACCTTGTCTTCACATTAAGCATCAAGGGTTAGATCTTCTTCTAACATTATACATGGTTGGATAAGGTTTCGCTCCTAGGGTTATTCTTAATCCAAACTAAGCTAGGGTTCAGAAACCCTAAATGTCAAAAGTCTTCAAGACCCCACAAATTGAAAGTCGTACAAACCCTAAATTCTTCATCGTCATCAAGATCTCCCAATCACGAATTGTAAAAATTATACAACCACACTAGAGAGTTAGTTGCAAAATCTTAATTTCTTGAAGGTCTTTAAAAACTTGTCACATTAGAGATTGCAAATTCTATGAGTATGCAAATGGATTAGTTGCAAAAGTCCTAGATACATTGTTGACAAGCATCTTATACCTTCCAAAACTTGATCCCAAGACCTAGCATTCATATGAAATGAAATACTTGGAGTGTTAGCATAACAACAATCTATTATATGTCACTATATCTAATTTATATTTATTTATACCCTTTTGTTATCTTTCAAATGATCATCACCATGATACAAATCATAAAACGCACATAAAAAATTATACGTACCTCTACAAACTTACCTTATTTCTTCAAAGATTTGGTCCTTATTCAATTATCAAGTGCCAACATTCTTCAAAAAAGGTGCCTGAACTCCTAAAATATTTCAGAGAAATTTGAACTTCTCATTACCCATAACCAATTCTTCATATGATGTTCACATTGAATTTTAGTCCTTTGTGCTTCAAGCTAGGTACAAAGATGAATTTTGTTTTGGATGTCATATTCTTCTTGCAATGTCATGACATCTCAGATGGGTAAGATTTAAGTAGGTCCTTCAGGTATGTATCACAATGACTTCTCATACTTGTGCTTCTAAAATGAGGTTTTATATTCTCAGTCCCTTCCATTATTTCAAAATTTTACAGGCCTATGCAACCGAATGATTACTATTCAAACATTGTCCTCCAACTAATTTTGAAATTTTACTCAAGGTCATAAAACTTTGGATGCAACAAATATTTCATGAATTGAAATTCATAAACATTTGGATTTCATTATCATAGGTTCAAACCTATTACATATTCTTCTTGTATTTTTCATTGATGTAGACTTATAGTACTGTAAGGAAACTCATATATAGATGGGTTTCATCATTATGAATTCTTGTTATTAAATTATCTCTCGACTATGAATTTTGACACTATCATAGATGGTTTGGATGTCTTAAAGATGGGTAAAATACTTCTTATTCACCATAGTATCAACCTTTTTTTCTTTGTTCATTGAGAGTGTCTTACTGGGTTATTATCAAAATTCAAAATAGAGCTTCGTATATCGTAGGAACCTTCCTTTCTTTCTTGAATGAGATCATATAATTTTTTCCCTACTTCAGTAGGAATTATTGTAGAGCAAATGCCACTTCTATTCTTCGTCCTTTAGGTATATAACATGAGAACTTATAAATAATCACAATGCCTTAGAACCTTTTGAGTAGTTCTTGTAGTATATTTCCAAGGAGTTCAGATGCTTGTTTCTAGAGATGTCATCTAAGAGATCTCAATCCAAGTTGTAAGGAAATAGTGCCATGTCGTGTCGTAGGTAGCTTGAAGAAATAGTGCACATCAAACTTAGATGTATGTATGTACGTTTCATAATGATTTGAATTTTTGCATCATGAGTCTTTACATCACAGGGAGAACACATTCCATAAGCTTCCTTCTTAGAGCACTTGCTTGTCAATGTCTTCTAGAGAATGACATTTTATTGTTTTAGGCCTTCTTCATTAGGCTTGATTAAAAATGGTGTAACTACTGTAAGAGAGTATTAAAATATGCCAACAACTTGTGATCCTCATACCATCTCCTTCCACCTTAACTTTGATACCATGTTGAGAAACTAATAGGCTAGCAAATTAGGTTGCTTTCTCTTTCATGATAATTACTTGTGAGTGTTGTTGGTTTTTCATTATTATGTTGTGTTCTTATTCATCAAGTAATTACCAAAATGTACATGAAGATCACAAAGAAACAAAAGAATACAAGAAATTAGGCTCTCCAAGCTAGGGCCAAAACCCCACAAGGGCTAAAACCCATCAAATTTCTCTTCTTATAGAATCAAATCAAAGTGAGATATCCAAGATCTAATTCTAAGACAGTCCTCCATAAATTTCCCAAGTCAACCCTCCATTCAACCCACTAGATACCATGGTATTGTCCACTAGAGAATTCTCAAACTATCCATAAAGAGGCAAGTATATATCTTCAAAAAAAATCTTTAACTATGTCCATTATATCTGCCTAATACCCTAGTGTATTTTCATCAACAAAGTCTTAGAATTTAGAATACACAAGCCTCAAAATTCATGCCTATGTGCCTCGAAATTTCAGACATGTGTACCTCAGAATTTTGGGTATCCATGCTCTATAATTCAAACATGTGTGTCTCAAAGCATGTACGACAAAAATTGGATAGGTATGCATTAGAATTTGGACTGCTCTTCTTCAGAACTTGGACTATAATACCTCATAACTCAAACTATACTTCCTCAAAAGATCACCAAAATAGATTTCCAAATGATGTAATATAGATGCCAATATATACTTGTTTCCACATGTGAAATTCCACATCCTTTGGCAAGGATGACATGAACTCTAGGAGGGCCGACTTGGTCTTGTGGGGACAATTTACTCTTTTGACTCAACAAAAAAAGAAAATTATTTCCTTTTATTACAAAGATTCCAAAGGACTTTGACTCAATTACATTTTCTTCTTGACTCAAATGACCCTAAGAGCATGAAGAACATGCTTTTACTAGGAAAATAATAATAAAAATAATATTTTTTCTTTTCCTTTTCTTTTACAGGGAATACGTTTTTATACAAGTACAAATATAATTATGAAGATTGAACCTAGTTACAATTTCAACACATTGAACACAAGGCTATGAACTACTACAATATGTCCTTCCTTCGAATCAACCAAAAACATTTAGTGATAATAATAGTGCGCCATTAAACTTCAAGATAACTTCATTTCCTTTGATTTTTTTTGTCCAACTATTTCCACTATCTTATAAAACTCTTTCAAAAGATGTCCATGCTTCAATAGAAAACTCTAGTTTTGAATATGTTATCTTTCCTTCCTTCATTGGTGGCAAAAAGAATAACACACAAGAACCCATTTTTCTTTATAATGAAGAGTAATTTATACATTAAGTTATGGTTCTTTAAATTCCATTTTAAGAGTCCAAAGGCCAAATTGTTCTACCTTCCACATTCTTAAATTTTTAATCTACCCAAAATTTCCATTGTTCATCTCTCTCTACAAGTGCAATTACCCTTATCTTTGTGAATATGATCTCCTTTATCTCTACAAATGTAATAAATTTTATAAGCTTCATCTCCAAAAGTGCATGTACCCTTGGTCTCCATAAGTGTGATCACCTTCATTTGCAATTACCTTTGTCCCTAGCACTTCTATTGGCTTCATCTTTGCAACAACAATTGCTTTCATCTCCTTAATCATGACTACCCTTTGTTTTACAAGGACAATTCTTTGTCTCCATATAAACTCTTTCATTCCCTCTAAAAGTTGCCACCATTCATTCTTATTACACAATGCACTATATGCTTTTAACACCTTGTTCACTATTTCTCTTGGTATTCTAGTAGCACTATTCTATTAATGTTGTGTAATAAAAGTCATAACCAAGCCCCATAGTCATGCCACAAGGGAAAGAAAGTTTACAATGGGTAAACAATATGAGTGATGTTCATAAGCTTAAAAAGAAAAAAAACATTATATCCATTCAAATGTGTCCTATGATGTTCTCGACCTATCATCCAAGTATCAACATAAGAGTGAGATGGAGTGGAGTATGAACATAAAAATGTGTTGGAACAACGTATAAACATAACAACACGATAACAAAGTATAAACCAATCATGCTTCTTCTAAAATGTTTATTATTAAATATTATGCTTCTCTTGATAATTAACATTAAAGAGAAAAAGAAAAAAGGAAACGTAGCACTGGGATGAGATGATGTAGCACCTAGTCCTCCTCTTCAAATTCAAATTCCACAGAAACTACTATTTTTTGGTCTTTCTAGCTATTCTCCTTCCCCATTACTTCCATGTCGCAAAGAACTTTGACCAAAGCTTCATACATTTAATCTAGAAATTCCAATTTCCCAATGATGTTTTTTTTCCACAACTCATTCTTTGATGAGATGAGCCATCATGGATTTTTTTATAATGTATCCATTTTCTTGAAGTACTTGGTTTCCAAGCTATGTGAGAAGGAAGTATTAGGTATCTAGATCTATAGCTCAACATCAATGTCTACTAAAGAAATAGTGGTTCATCTCTTTCGAACCTTATCCTTTATTTTCTCAACCTCATGTTTGGTGTTAAATTAAAACCTCCTCTAGTACTTTGTCACCACCTCCTTAGTCTCCATTTCAACCTTGGTATGCTTGGTGGAGTGGATAGCCATGTTGAGGGTCCTACATTCTTGTGGTATGTTTCATTTGGCAGGCTCAAAAGAATTGGTGTGAACCATCTTTTCTTTCCCTTTGTTAATCCTTCCATTCATATTGCTCCTTCAATTGACCACCCATACAAAACCCATAAGAATGGAGGTAGCTTAGAATCTCATTATCTCCTACCTATAATAGACCTTTAGAATGTACTAGAGAACGTTAGCTTTCATCAATGAACAAGCACACATTGTCCCCTACTCCTTGAAAACCATATAGCCTTTAGATAAAGAAAACTTTGAACAAGTTATCCCTGATATATCATACCTCGATGTACTATTTTCATAAATTGGGTCCCAACTAGAGAGAGAGGTTCACAAGTGGCTCAAAGTTGGCCAAACAAATGCCCGAGAATATTAAAGTGTGGCGACTAAAAAAATAAAACATACATCTCTTATTGAGATCCTTCATTGATCACGCTACAATAAACTAATCTTCCCTTCCTTATGAAGAGTCATAATGGTCACTATAGTTGAAGTAATGGTTAATTTGTTTAAAGAATTAAAGAAATAAGATGAAGTAACATCCCTCATCCTTCTCTTCTAGCTTGTATACACTGCTATCATACGAAATGAATTCTACATATCAGTGGAATCTTTGAAGTACTCATGGTTATCACCCCTTACACCCTACATCGAGTGACATTATCTCACTCCTTTAAACAAAAGGTGATTACAAATTTAACAAAACATTTTTTAAACTCACCATATAAACCCATTCTCATATCATAATCAGTTTCAACTTGCTCAAAATATACGTCATTTCTTCACAATCTAATGGAAGGATTAAAAAAATTGATAAAAAAAACCTGTTGAAATAAACAATATACCCTTAACACACTTAACAATAAAACATTTAACACTCTCTATAATGAGATTACATCCCGCAATCTAGAAATCAAATAAATTAAACAATATATCTCTTAATATATACATAATATTTACCAACTTTCTAAATAAAAGTTTAATATCCTCAAGTTCAATGTCACTACGCAGCTCTTCTACTTTGATTTTAATTTCATGACATCACTCTTCCACTTTCTATAATAAGATCATATCCTCCAATCTATAAATCAAATAAACTATACAATATATCTCTTAATATATACATAATATTTACCAACTTTCTAAATAAATGTTTAATATCCTCAATTTGGATATTACTAAATAGCTCTTCTGCTTTGATTTTAATTTCATGCCAACATCACTCTTCCACTCTCTATAATAATGTTATATCCTCCAATTTAAAAATCAAATAAACTAAACAATATATCTCTTAATATATACATCATATTTACAACTTTCTAAATAAAAATTCACTACCTAACTCTTCTGCTTTAAATTTAATTTATGTTAACATCGCTCTTCCATAATTTAATATCCTTGAATTAGATGTCACTACCTGACTCTTCTCCTTTGAATTTAATTTCATGTGAACATCACTCTTCCACTCTTTATAATAAGATTATATCCTAAAAGTCAAATAAATTAAACAATATACCTCTTAATATATAACTAATATTTACCATCTTTCTAAATAAAAGTTTAATATCCTCAAGTTCAATGTCACTACGCAGCTCTTCTACTTTGATTTTAATTTCATGACATCACTCTTCCACTTTCTATAATAAGTGCTGCATGCAGCCGGTAGTCCCTGCCGGGGGTCTGCCACAACAACACAATACACAGGCTCTGTGCAACATGTCTAAGCTTTCTGTTTCGCTAAAAACCTGCCTTCGTCGAACAAACTTGCTACCTTACCTGAAAGATCTTGCTGTCTGCATGGCGTTGAAAGATCTTGCTTTCTACATCACACAATCGCATAATTCACTTAATCGAATTTCAAAGGAAATACAATTTTCATATTAATTTAATGCGTTCATAGAAGGCTATCACAAAGGCATCTTATTCCAGAATAGAGAAAACAATCACACAATCGCATAATTCACTTGAATGTGTAATAAAACAACGCCCAGTATGTTGGACAAGTTTAATTATTAAATGCAAATTATATAATTTAATATTTCAAAATGAACATGGGTTTACTCTTCAAATGAAATAGAAAGAGTGATGAACTTTTATTTTTATATAAGTGTAATTATGGCGAATTAGATATATATTTTTTTATTTTGGAAATTTTATATAATATTTGTGATATATAAATTTTTTGTTATTTTTTAATAAGTAGTTTTTATTTATGTAGACTGAATATTTTAAATCTTTATATTACAAATCTTAATAAATGTAGTTTAATAATCCAGTTATTCCATATATTGTTGTATCAATTTAATATGTTATAGAAGTTGAATGTTTGGGGTATTGATCATTTCATAAACTTAATCTTTTAAGCACTCATGTTTCACATCTAAACCAACTTTGCTCATTCACATAACAGTCACGCTTTCTAGGATAAAACAACTTCAGTGTGTAATTTGTGTAATTTGTTCTCTGGAGAATTTAGGAACTATTGATTCTGTCCTTGGAAGAGAGCGCAGAGAAACTACAGCTCTTTCCCGCGAGGTCTTTATTTAGAAACACTGGAGACTGTGATGCAGAGAAGTTAAAAGAATTAGATATTATGTGTATGCTATAGGCTTAAATGAACAATCATATAAAAGAGTCTGGCATATTGTAGATAAAAATGCACAGAGACAACGAAAGAAATCAATGTTGCCCTTTCTTTTTCAAGAGCTTTCAATAGACTTTTCGAATAAGTTACAAAATTAAAAAATCAATTCTGCATTATGAATATCAAATTCGTGTATTTTAGAATGAACAACGAATTCATTAACTTTTATTTCAGAATGAACAACGAAACTTTTAACTATATCATGTATTTCAGAAAGTTTAGTGTCAATAAAAAACTAATTAACTATATAGTATAATAGTCATTGTTACAATGTAGAAATATAAAACATACTTTTTAATTGTTATATATATACAATTTATTTGTGTAAAACAATAAATATATGGCGAAAACATTTGAATGACACGTGGACTTGTATTTATGGCCAAAACATTTAAATGACATGTGGGCTTGGATGCAAGCCACGTTCCCTGCATGAAAAACCACCTTTTAAACAATAAATATATGCCCAAGCAAGAAACATTTGCATGACATATGGGCTTGGATGCAAGCCACGTTCCCTGTTGCATGGAAAACCTGCTTAAACCGTGAACAACCACCTTTCAAAAGATTTGATAAAGCTACTATGAACCATATAAACCAGATAACCAAAACATTAGCGCCTCAATAAGAGTAGTAAGTAATATGACATGCTAACAGAAACCTCCCGAAATGTTTGGGTGGGAATATCGCAGATAGGGAAGAAACCATGGATTTTACTTAGATTGATGCAACTCCTAAAAATTTCTCCACCGACTTTGAATCCATCCAGGCTAACAATGACAAGGATCAAAGTCACGTTGTTGTTTTTCTTGGTGGACAAAGATCTTTTTTCAAGCCTAGCGGGTATCCAGGTTCTCATTTCTAATTCCCTCAATCCCTTATGTAGTGAATTTATACAAAACTAGATATCGATAATGAAAATAACAGTAAAATTCGCTGTAAAGAAAGACCCAGAGCTTAATTTTTTTTGGACATTTAGACATTGATATTTGAAATTATTGGAGATTGAAACCCTCAATTTTAAATTTATGAGTCTTTAGCTTAGTTGAGGATTTTGACTTAGTCGTTCCGAAGGGCCCCACAGAGACAGACCTACCAATCTCTGCGACATAAAAGATTGCACATTTGCAAAAGGCATTCCCAGCCCTTCAAGACCAGAATTGAGAATTGCAAGCAAAGATCAAGTCGGTGCTGACCACTGAAGAAAGAAAGCTAGACGAACAAATTCAGGTTGCAGACAAGTTGTATTTTCCTTGTTAATTCTGATACATGCTTTCATTGAAAACGATTAATAAAAAAATTCCTCTAAATACATGGCATTCAAACCCATTAGTAAACGTTAGTTCGGTGTCTATCCATAAACCCTTTTAGGCACGGTTTTGTATGATGGTGGCAGCGCTTTGGATACATTTAATAATAATACAATTTTACTGATATTTACATGGTGTAGATTGACCCGTCCACTATCTTGCGGGTAGTAGTTCCTCGCTAAGAAAATGGTGGGATTAAGGAGGCGACAGACAACATTATGCAAAGGGGATCAGAAAGAAAATGGCAGAGAAGTTTATCGGCATTCCAAATTCTGATAAAATCAATGTAGATATATATAAAAAACAATAAGGTGAGATAGAGATAAATGGAGTAGATATATATAAAAAACAATAAAGCGAGATAGAGATAAATGGAGTAGCAGCTGCGCAGGGCTTATATTCATATCTTTTTAAAGTAAAAGAAATTTACAGATATTTTCAACTTTTCCAGGTATCTTAGTCCTAGATGCTTATTTTTATGATATTTTTAGGATACTTCTGTATTACCACAATATTTTTTTTTTGTAAATTCGACATACATTTTGTTTAAGAAAAGTGAGAAAAAAGGGTTTCGGCAACAGAAAAAGCTGATCAATTCCCCTATTAATAATAAACCTTGTTGGCTATGAAATAAATTACCCTCTTGAGTGAAAGTCAGTTACAGTTATTACTTCTATAGCAACATATTGGCACTAACATAACATTACAAAATCGAAAATTTGAAAACACTTACACGTTGAGCGTATCGATAATGGCACCATCCTTGAGAACTTCAAGGTAATAAGGCTGACCAGGAGGTTCACTCCATGCAGGTATTTGATATGGTCGATTGTTAATCTGTGTTTCGTTTGCTATTTCTTTAACCTCCATGGCTGGGCTCTCTGAATCCTCCGAACTGCTATTTCCTGTTCCTTCTTGTGAAGTTATATTGGCACTCTCAATGACAACTTCGAGGTTTTGTGCGTGTTCAGTAGAAATCTCATTCGAAGGGACAGCATCAATTGTCGAAGGCGGCAAAACAGATTGGGGAAGATTTTTGGGTTCCCGTGGAGGGGGAGGACCCATTGGGACCTTCATTGTATTCAATTGTACAGCAAAAGAAGTATCGCTCAAATCCCTGCAACAATTACTAACCCACCATACATCAACGGCAAATTACTCCAGAAAAACATTAATTTACAAAAGATGGAGGGCATCTGGAAACCGAAAATACCTGATATCGGCTATGTATTCTGGCCTAGTGTGTACCTGCACACTCTGTATCGTGCCTGTAGCCTCTGAAATTCGAAACTAGAGATTTGCACAGAAAGTTAGTTACTCGCCAGTCAACATTTGGAAGGGATAAACGACCTTAGCAAGGACATAATTAGTCCAGGCTCAATGAAGGACCGAAGTATTTTGCGAAAAAGATATCATTATAAAATGCCAAATTTATATATTTTGTTGTGATTATGCAAAAACAGATACAGACATATATACATTTCGTTTTCACTGTTGGTACTTCCCAATCCAGAAATATTTAGGCTCATAATCTTTTGCAAACAGAGACACTCATCGGATCCCTTTTGACAGAAGCGAACACTAATATTTTAAAGTTTTCAGATAAACGATGACAATGAATAGAATGGCATAGATTTAAGATTGTGAATAATATTGTGGTTGCAGTGGATAAGATGCGTACCTGTGAATAATTTAAGTATGCCTAACTGTGAATGATATGTTTGAGACTACTTTGCAGCTTTTTTCAGACTTCAGAAGAAGCAGCTTTCTCTAGGCTTCTGAAGGAGCCAAGCTAATGCCTCTTGTAGCAAAATGGGAAAAACGTTAATGCCTCCTATAGCAAAATGAAAAAGGAGAAGGGAAAGACAGGTATGCCGATTGCCATATAGTATTTAAGAAATCTGCAAAAGGGCGAGCACGCTGCCATATAGCATTTAGAATTGAAGAACAACGGAAGACAAGTGGCCAACTGAAGACAAGTGGCTACTGCAATGCAAAATTCGTGTTGTGGAAGTCGGCAATTAAAGTTCGGATAAAATAACTTGCCGCTTCAACCAGCCTACTTAGGATAAGATCATATTACAAACTTTGCCTCCACAGCCTACTTAGGATAAGATGATATTGCGGAAATCTTTTTGCATCGGGCCAAGTGAAGGCTGCAATAAGGCCTCAATTGTTTTCCAAACCAAAAACTTTGCTTAAAAATTTGTTGAATGAAATTGGGAGCATTAAACTTAGGTTAACATGCCAAATCACTGGAAAAAAAAACTGGTCAAAGTATAAACTAATGCTCGGTCAACGATCTATCGATCGCTAATAGTCCCAGGCAGGGACTAATAATTGGATTCAAAATCTTATTTCCTCGTTCATAATTTATTTTCCTCCCATGGTTTTGATTTTAAAAATTATTAAAACTACTTTCAAACTCAAAGCTATGTGCATAATTTATATAAATTTTTTTTTTAAATATTCATTTATACCAACATACATGAAAAAAATGAACATAATTGACTTTTCCTTTCACACTTGTAAGTCTCCTTTTTACTTAGTCTCCTATCCGTAAACTCATTTCATAAATGTATTAAATTTCCTTTATCTCCTTTCATATATACTTTATAGTGTATACGCTTGCTTACATACTTCATAGACCTTCCGCCATTAATTCATAAAATTTGAATCAATACAATTATTGGTTTTTAGAGGGGGGGGCAAGTAGTAAATGGTTTAGGAATGGGAGCTTGAAAATGAACAAATGGTTTAGGAATGAGAGCTCTAAAATGAACAATAAATTGACAGTTGTAAAAAGCAATAAATGTGAAACTGCTTTTTAGATCCCTCTTGGTTAAATGTTGGACGCGCTAGGGCCTGAAATATATCAGTAACCATTGATTTATTTTTCACATATCTCGACGCATGAAGATTAGGGTGGTTTAATGATTAAATGCA